>OY813001.1:40053518-40258518 GCA_963681545.1 Germaria angustata
GCAGTAATAATATATACTGAAAATGTCAACGAAGGAACAGAAACTCTGCGAAAGGCTCTATATTGTGAGCTAGAGAGATACAAATTATAACTTTCAATTATAAATTCTTTATAAATTTTAATGAGACGGTTTACCTTCAATATATTACACGTGCTGCAAAACAGCAATTAACTATTAATGTATTTATTTCAAGTTAACAATATTAATATTTGATATGTAAGAACTGAATTCTATTTTTTTTTAAGATTCATGTGCAAAAAAAAATAATTAGGAATTGTTATTCAGTTTTATTCGTAAAAGCTTTATGGGAAAAATTAATGATTTCCTAAAGCGGTAGGAAGCAGACATTACGTCTGCTTTACTGTTGTACGAGCATTTTATTAGCGCGAAATAGAGTTTGTTGGTGGTGGCAGTGCCAAATGAATATTTTATTAACATTAGAATTCATTGAATTAAAAACAATTATATATAATTTAGATTCACAAAGGAAGATGCAACATCATGATTGTTTTAAATGATATTTTATATGTATAATTGCACTAAACAGTGGTGAGAAAATTTTGCGAGTGTATTAAAGCTAAAGAGGAATGTATTGAAATTGTTTATTGTTTCCGAAATATTGAAAATGATAAAGAACACTTGAAAGTGACATTTTCAAAAATGGAACAAACCAGAATAACCATATTTATAAACATGAGAAAAAGTTCTTGAATTTAAAAAATTCGACTGTTAGGTACAACAATTTTAAAAGCAACAGAGATTTCGAATATATTATATTATTTCGATGACGTAAGCAAAAACGTCGTTTTAAAAATATATGAAGTTAAATATCAAATTTCTATCCTATTCTCTTCAATCTTCTTCCGCTTTTTTTCTTCGATATTATATTTTGATGATTTTATTCATTTTTGTTATAACAGCAGTAAACAAAACCGTCCTTCTTTCTATAAAATATTAACCTTGTATGAATTTGTTTGTAGTTTGTGTGGCTTGAATCTCTTAAAAATGCTTTTGCTGTTTATAAAGAGGAATTATTAAAAGATATTATGCATGATAATGCATAATATTTCATAAAAAAAATATTTGCTTTGTTTGAAATAACATCAAAGAATTATTTTTCCGACCTATTGGCTATTATTTCAAAATGATTTCATTGTGAAAATCTGTTTAAGCGTTAAAGTTGTTTCTTTCAAAAAGATGAGTTTTAATGAAACTAAGAGATAATGAAATCTAAAAAAAGGAAATTTGAAATGAGAACTTTATGCTGAAATTGCGGAAAAGGGAATATTTTTTCACTACTTCTGTTGGACTTCCATTTCGTATGAATGTTTTATTAAAAGAGGTCATGCATTTTTAAATTTGTAAAACTTGAAGTTACATGTTAATAATCTACACATTCAAATCTTAAGAAAAATTAATTAATATATGTAAATTATAAAGGAGAAATTGTTCGAGTCATTTGTTCAAATGACAAATCTCATGATTGCAAATTCATTATGGTTGTCCCTTTACAAAATGTTGTACAAATATTTTACATATAAAACTTCAATTTCTGTTAATTTTTTAAAACACCACACCTCCTTTTTTATTAACTACCTGCATTTTTTGTTCATATTTTAAAACAAACATTAATTTCTACTTTCTTTAAAAGTTATAAAAGCTAAAATAACAAGTGGTCGAAGTAAACTTTGTGTATTGGCTCAAATTATCGTTAAAAGTATAAAAATGTTTAAAGCCAATTTTATACACTCAATATTCACGTGATTTGGTTAAAAGCTGGATTTCATTTTATGATTATGGGTTAAAAATTAAATAAAAGAAGACGTATGTAAGTAAGCAAAAAGAGAATAAATACATATACAGAATACATTAATTTGAACACGAGCCATTATAAGTTGATTATCAAAAAGACAGAAAGTTTTGTTTTTGCTTTTTTTTTGAAATCGCACTCCAGCGAAATAAATTTAGGATTGGGAAATATTTTAACTTGATTTTTTAAAGAGAATTTGCGTAATATAATTCTGTTATGAACAACAAGTCCTCTATGACAGCAAAATCAAGCTGTTAGATGAAGCAATACCGGACTTAAGCTCAAAAATCTTACTGCCGTTTACATCTTTATACTGGCAAAAATAGCTATTGTATATTTTTATTATCCTTCTAATACTATAAATGTGAAAGTCTATACGTTTTGATGTTTGTTATTCATTTACATCTAAAAGGCTGAACGGAGTTCAATGAAACTTGTTATGTGGAAAGCTGATAGCCTGGATTAACATAAGGAATACATTTTATGTTGGTAAAGGATTTGATTTGACCGGATTTGAATGGACTTAGAACATAAGCTAACCTTTACGGGTCTGTACTGAAGACTTATCATTTATGGTTTGGATTATGTATAGGATGATCATGGTGTGGGACTACTGCCATAATTCTTATATTTTGAAGTCACGCTTAAGTGACAGGAGAGCACATGGATAGCTGGTAGCCTGCATTAACACATATAATGCCTTTTATCGTGGTAATAGACTCGGTTTGATTACTTATGGTTAAATACCATAATTTTTATTTTGATGTTTTTGCTTCATATCGCAAAACTGAATTAGTATATTAGATACATTTTTTTATATATAATATTAGAGCTCTTTTGATCACTTATGAACTAATACTATAATTATTATATAGGAATCAGGTATAAGTCGCTGAACGGAATTAAATGAATTTTGGCACACAGATAGTTTATAGCCTAGATTAGGATCCCTTTGATCACAGTTTGACTATTGAAATAGTTTTAATATTTTCATGTCTGCTACTCAATCGCTCATAAGTAGATCAACGAATTGGAATGAGTATTATATTAAAACTCCATAAATGGCGTGATTTATACCATTTTTGTATAATACTATAATTCTAAAGAGTTTCATATTTTTTGGACCCCAATCAAAAAGGTTTTTGAAAGAATTTTAGTTTTAAATATGTGTGAACTGGTGAACATCAGTAGATGAGGTGCATGAATGCCTGAAGACGTCTTCGCTGTGGTGAAAGGTAAAAAAGCTTCATCTTACGTGCAACACGCTCGCTTGACTTTTGAATAATTTGAAATCAGGTGCCTTGTGCATCGAAGCTGCTTCATATCGGAGAGGGCCTACTAGAAATATAATGAATCGTAATTATATTTAAGACTGCAATTTCCCCTAAAATAGGAATTTAATAAGCCCATTGATTAGTCTTATGGCCAAATGCTAAAAGTGTCAGCGATTTATTGGTGATCTTCTTGCCTATCAAATTTTCAACTTTATGTTTACTCCTCTAGAGTGAGAGCATTTCATACAAATTTCATTTCCGGACGCGAACGAACTTGCGGACAGATGTTAGTAAAAAATAATGTATACAGAAATTAGAAAAATTACGAAAAAAAAAATAAAAAGCACCAAGTAAGTGTATAGTTTAGCTATTAACATGTCGTTCTGAGGCAATAATATGCATTTATTATTCAGAGGGCAGGCATCACTGTTACGCAATGGGTCCACGCATTGTAAATACATCGCTGATTGCTTATCTTTAGCATTTTAATTACTATCCCAAAAACTACTTTTAAGGTTTAATATTCTAGATAAATATTCTATATAAAGAAAACTAAAGCTTGTGTGATTACATATGTATATGCTTTATATTTACCTTAACAGGTTCATCATTTTCAAAACCTCCATTGGTAAACCCAGTCATGTTGTTCGTATTTTTCTATTTCCTTTTTTTTGTTGATTTTTTATTTACAATAAAGTGGGTTTATTCTAGAATGAAAAAGAAAAAATAATTGTAAGTAACAAAATATTCATCAATATTTAAAAATAATCATTACAGAAAATTGTAATTTGTTCGAGTAAGAAAATTAAAAAAAAACTTCCTAAACAATGACTGATCATCAATAACATATGATGGAGTTTTATTGAAATAATTATAATTTTTTCATGAAATAATTAAAAACGTCACAATCATTTTGATTGATATTATTTTCATAATTATTTTTGTTGTTACGAGTATTATTGCTGTTTTTTCAAACAAAAGTCTCTAAATTGGCGGTATTTTTTGTAGTTATTAAATTTTTTATTAATATTTTTGTTTTCTTTTTTGTCCAACATTTTAACAAATTGCATGTGTACATAAGGTTTTTTGTGACATATTTATTAATAATTTATTACTATTAAAGTTTCGTCTTTGCGAAATCATGACAAAAAGCGTTCAACTGAAAAGCCGTTGACTTGTTAATAATATTTAGTTATAATAGTTCAAGTTCATGTTCAAAATATAAAATTTTTTTATTTTGTATATTGTTGTCACAATTATCGTTTTTAATGTTTGTTTTTTTTCCATTATTTTGTTTATCAGATTTAATGATTACAAACAAAAATTATTAAACATATAATTGTTAATAATAGAAACTTTAAAATAATAATGTAGATAAATTGAAATATAAGTACATCGAGAATACTTCGTTGTAGTTTTCATTTTAAAGTCACGATTTATATTTCGCTAAGAAAGATAGCAACGAAATTAATTACAGCAGAGTAGCAATAACTATTTATGCTAATAGACGAGCACTACTTTTCTTGTTAGAACCAATTCTGTCAGTGATATCACTCTTAGTCAATACAAACACATTGACATTGTTACGGTTACAAATACTGGTACCGGTTTTACAGAAATTGTTATTGGGGCAAAGTTCCACATTGATAAGCTAATTTTGCTGTAAAAACCTATACACGAGGAGCGCACAAAAAGTAAGGTAGTGTGATGATTTTTTTAATGTTATGCTTTGACCTCCTCCTGAATATAAATTCAAGGTTTCACTTATATGTGTAGCATTCCTTATTTGATTGTTTCAAGTCATAAAGGGATTCAAGGATACTGCACTTGGGTACTGCTCGTTGATTATTATTTTTTGTCCAAAAACGAGACCACAATTATGTTTTAGCCCAAGGCAAAAGATTCTGCATCGCTGAAAGAGGTCAAGGCTATACCAAAAAGTGTTTGTAGAAGTGCATCAAGCATATAATTGGCATTTGTGTGAATAGTGACTAATAAATATAAAAAATTTATACAAAAGAATCACTATTCTTTTTGTGCACACCTCGTATAATACGATTTTAGTAATATTAGTGTGAAAATAGTAATCAAGTTATTGTAGTTGCAAATTAACTAATATATAGGAAACAATCATGTTGATATTGTCACAATCAAGTGCTACGATTCAACAAAACTTAGAACTATTTGGTCGTTTGTTGTAGATAATACTGACATGTGATACCATTTCAAAATTTATTTTTTAATATGTACTTTTTTAACAGGATCCTTTTAAGGGAACTACCTTTTTGAAATATTACTATTTAAAAGCACATACTTAAAAGGTACTTTTTAAAAATTTCTTTCTTAAAATACAATTTCTTAAAAGAGACTTGTTCAAAAGGAACCCCTTTTAAAAGATTTTTTTTAAGAGATAGTTTTTTGAAAGATGTTTTGTTAAAAAGTATTCCTTTTGAAGTATTTTTTTTAAGAGGTACTCTTTTTAAATGTATTTTTTTTAAGGTACTGTCTAAAAAGGTAATTTCTTAACGGGTGCTTTAAAACAGGTACTTTTTAAAAGGTACTTTTTTAGAGAGTACTTTTTAGAAAGTAGTTTTTTAAAATATGCTTTTTTAAAAGAAATTTTTAAAGGTACCTTTTCAAAAGATATTTTTTTAATATACACTTTTCTAAAAAGAACTTTCTTAAAATGCACTTTTTTAAAAGGTACTTATTAAAAGTTATTTTTTTAACATGCTGTTTTCTAAACAGTACTTTCTTAAAAGGTACTTTTTTCTCAAAACGTACCTTCTTAAAAGATACTTTCTTAAAAGTTACTTTTTTAGAAGATAATTTCTTAAAACGTACCTTTTTTAAAAGATACATTCCTAAAAGGTACGTTGATAAAAGAAACGGTAAGCGCTAGCTTTGCAAATGGTACTTTTTTAAAACGAAACAAAAATTATTGAACTGAATATAATTTAAAATTATTAAAGAGGCTCATAATTTTTTTTGTGGTGAAATATATAAAGCGTAACGCATGATAAAAAAATTTATATATAATTATATAGAAAAATATATTTAATATTCATATTCCAAAAAAAACAAAACCTTTATTTTAGTATGTACATATAATTAACTTAATTGTCTTAAAAACTTCTATTATTTTTATTTTGTTGTATTACTTAAATTATTATTTATTATTCTGTACTTAAACATGCAAAATTAATTAATTTGATGATTTTCAACTTTTGCAAAGAGATTTATAATTGAAATATTGCAACTGAACAAAATAATGAAGTCCCAAAATATAAAACGTTTTAGCTAAAATGTTAATTATATTTTGAAAATTATATTAGAAAACGTAATTTAATAAAGTTTTAATATAATTATAGACGAACATACACAAACAACATATTGAATGAGTTAACTAATTAATTAATTGTTTGTTTGATTGTGCAGATGTTAAGTATGCAAAAACATTTTTAGTTTCTACATTGACGAACACCAAAAATTAAATTTAATTAATTAAATTAATTATTTCTTTAGATATAAATTGTGGTTGTTACTGAAAATTCTGCATTTTTCTACTACATTTTACAAATTGCAATTGGTAGAGAACTTATGATAATACTTGCTACACTCGAATGAATAAAAAGCTTTGGCCAATTAAACGACAAAAATCCCTCAAACTGCTACATCAAGGGATACCAAAGGTGAACTCAACGATATCACCCCTAATGTAAATCCATTCTTAATGATTTCAATGCAAACGATGAATTAGGATGAGGTATGATTATTAATTTGACATGATGTCAGGAAAAAAGACTTTTTATTGTTTGTTGTAAAATAGTTTAATGTTTTGTTTGTTATTTAGTTTACTACAACAAAATTATTATTTTAATAGTTAATATTAAATATGTTAGCTTTTTGTAAAAGCATACGAGTTGGTTGAAGTGAATACAAACGGTTGAAATTCACTGATGATCTAGTTAGCACCAATGATATATCGAGATATGGACATCTAATAAGCAAACAATTAAAAAGTTAATCATGCGAATTATTATTATAAGTTTGGAACAGTTTTTTCTTATTACAAGTAATTACAAATTAATATTTATTTGCTATTTAGTTAACGTATTTTTTAACGAAAGTATTCGGTAAATATTCACCTGAATTTGGTGAATGCGAATATGTATATTGATTGCGTCATTAATACATATATTCTTACTTTTTTCAAAGCAAGTATTTTCGTAGACCAACAACATCAATGAAAATATGAAAAACGTATTCAACAAATAATCGTGAGCGGCAATTTTTGTTGACGTTTTTTGTTCTTCCAGTTTTGCCGGTGTACGTATTTGATAGAAGCAAATAACGCTTTTGTTTCGTCACTACAGTGAAACTCGCTCATAACGAACTCAGCTATAGTGAGTTCTTGCAAGTTTTTAATGCGCTTATCTCTCGAAAGTCTATTGATAAAAATACCTTTTGATAATTTTTTTGATTCACTTATAATTTCCAGCCCATCGGTCTTTTTGTGGTATCGTTGTTCCAAAAGAGCAGCATCATGTTTGATTCTATATACATTAATTTTTTGACAATTAAATTCATAGGCGAGCATTCCAAGATGAGATTTAGTAAAATCTAGTTAGATATTTGCTATCTATCAAACCACAAAAAGAAATGTCGGGAGTTATTTCAATTAAACAATTTTCAATTAAACTTTTTTCATTAAAGTAAAAAAAAAAATGAATCAAAATTAGCAAATTTCAGCTATTGTAATACAATAATAATAAAAATGTTTCGTCTTTTCAACAAGTTTGAAATATACTCGTAATAATAATGGATTACATACATATTAGTTATACAGTTTTTTTTTTTTTTAATTATAAACTTTTATTTAATTGAGATAATCATAAATTATTATTTTTTTTGGGATAATCAAATTTACGATACATGTTCAGTGATTGACAAATTAAATTTTGAAATGAATGGAAATATCCATTGAATTGTTAAAAAAAATTTTCTTCGATGTCATTTACTTAACTAACACCGTCCTCGCGTTGTTAGTGGCAATTTATAGAAATTATTTATATCTTTTTAATAGATCTAAGTATTTACTTTATTTTTTGTGTGCTTTAATCATACGTGAGCACACATATACTCTTTTTTTTCGTTCAAACAATTAAATGTTAATTAAAGGGAATATATAACCCGACGATGCTTGTGGGAAATTTATGTAAAATTGTATGTTGCATATACACCTACACTGTGTATATTTATGTAACTTTTATTTGCAGTGGTATGTTTAATTCCAAAGTGTGTTTAGTAGCTGAGGCCATAATTTTTTTCAGTTGCTATTGCTGATCTCATTTGAAGCAGACGCAAGTAAAAAATAATTTTAATAAAGTAGTTTTTATTTACTTAACAAAATTATTTAGCAACGTTTCTGTTTTATTTCTAACTCGTTCTTTGTATGATTGATTATTTAGAAGTTCATGAATATGTAGATATAGATAGAATTATTTGCAGTTGATAATTGTTGTCATTATGAATTTAACAAGTGTTTTAAGATCTCTAAAAAATATTGTTTGCCTAAACAAAGCAAACTCTTTTCAAGGGTATTTACAATAATAAAATATGTTATTTTGTTATTTACATACTTCTATGAAGGTTTTAATAAGTTTCTTAATCCCAGCACACAAATTTATGTATAGTTCTATATCAGAGAATGATAACAAGAGATCGCTTTGACATCCCTGTCACAAAATACAACATCTTAAAATTCGTTATGTGAAAAAGTTATATATATATATATATATATATATATATATATATATATATATATGTATATATATATATATATATATATATATATATATATATATATATATATATATGTATATATATATATATATATATATATATATATATATATATATATATATATATATATATATATATATATATATATATATATATATATATATAGTGATGATTTAGGCCCAAATTGTCTAAAACGCAATGTCTCATTTTTCGTTGTCTTGCCAAGCATTACAGTTTGGAAATCGCTGCATTCAAGCAAGTGACTATCCGCGATGGAACAGCTGATTATTGCGTTATTATGAATACATTTATTTGAATATGTTTTCCTTTTTGACACTTGAATTGTTAAATTTAACTCTTTGTTTTACTTGGCTTTAATTAACAAAACAAACTATTTTATATCATTATGCTTTTGATGCGAATAATGAAGTAAAAATGTGTAATGTATGCACATACATATATGCATATGTATATAAGTACGCATTTAAAAATGGTGTAAATACCATTTAGAGTAAAAAGAAGGGCAAGGATGGCTGTTTGATTTCAGTTATTATTTAGCATCAGAAATGGAAGTAGAACCAATTATTTCTTGCAGAGTGAAAAGCATTGATCTACCAATTAGAACACATACTTATATACATCTTTGTATCTAATATTTATTTTGAACATAATATATTTTTTTGCAATCAAAACATATTTTCTCATATTAAAAACATATAAAAGATTCCAAAACAGCTGTTTGCCAACGGCATTGCTAACGCAATGACTTGTAATGATTTATATTTTTAGTCTTAGTACTAATACATAGAATAGTAACCGTTAATAAATAAGAAGTGATTTGAGAATTCCGGCGATGTCATAACATTTCAACGTTTTCTAAAATATTTGTTTGCTTTTGCGTTCAAAAGAGTTATACAAGTGAATTATACAATTATAGGATACAGTTTTAACACAAACGCACTTACACACGTTTGACTGCGTTGACTAATTACCCTGCTGGCAGCGTAGGCGACTTTAATTGCATTTTGAGCTGGCTATTTCACAATCAGACGTGGTTGATGGCTGGTTTAACTGACCATTTTAACATTGCCGCGGTAGTCAATTGTCCAACTCTGCATTACTTTTCAAAAACAGTTAAAGTCACCAAGGAAAAGAAATTTGAGCTCTGGATGTATTAGAAAGAATAATTCTTTAAAGAGAATAGAGAAAGTATTTCAAGAGCAACAAATTCACTGCACAGTGTACATACATACATACATACATACGTACGTACCGTGGTAATGAGGAAGATCTTAATTACTTTGTTGTTAGCTTATAGTTAATTAGATTAAAGTTAACTAAGTTTAGGAAGTGACTCGTTATCTTTGGATTGTATGGATGTATATCATTTTATGTTTCATTTTTTCTAACAGACAAAGTTATACTGTGCAAAAATTGTTTTCAATATTTTCGCTCTGCTTTACTTTAAAAACAATTTGGAAATTACTCGTACTTATACTTTCTATTCTATATTATATATTTTTTTCCTTTACAATATTAATTGATTATTTAAAATTCAATTCGTTGAAAATTTTTGCGATATTATTTTAATCGAAAAACATGTGTGTTATAATATACTCGTATATTGCCAGTTTGTTTTATTTTTTATTTTATTCAAATAAATTCTTTTTGTTTCCTATAACGTTAAGGATAATGCGGCATCTGTTTGTAAAGTTTTGCCAGGCAACGTCTTTAATATATATGTATTGTAATTAATAATATATGTATTGTAATTAGTTTTAACCCAAAGTAAAGTTTGCAAAAACTATTATTAAAAAAAAATAACTGAAATAGTTTTCTTTTGAAACATTAAATTAACACTTATTTGATCATTTGAAAAATTTTCTGAAATGGTTTAAATCGCACAAAACCATATCAATTCTCATTTCGCCAATCGTATTGATGCTAGAGTGAATATATCTTCATTTAAAATAGTTTGAAGGCCGACTTGTAGTTAGAGAAAATCGTGCATCATCAGGTTTTTAAAAACTTTCCAATTTAAATGAAATTACAGCTTTTAAAAAAAACCATTTATATATTCGATAAGCCACATAAAAATTAATAAAGTAAGAAGCTGGAATAAATTATCAAGGGCCATTTTTGTGTGTGTGGAATATAACCTGATCTAGTGTATTTGGTTTTATAAAAATAGAATAATGCCACTCCTAAAAATTCTATGGCACTGTTAAAAATAACTGCTCAGTTGCTTGAGAGCTGTGATGTCAAAACTAAAGATCACGAGTTTTTTTTTTTTTTTCATTAAAAACTTACGCTATATGTGCTTAAATAAATTATTTCTTATAAATTTTAATTAATAAAATTAAATTTATTACATTGAGCGGCAACAATTTTTGCCTTCCTTGCTTTCTCAAAAATATTCTTGAAATTTTAGCTTGAATTCTTCTAAGGAGCAGATTTTTATAGGGACACATCGTGAAGATTTTATTTAAATATCGATTTGAACTATTTGCTCCAATTTATTATCAAACTAAATTAGCACCAAAATACTTTCGTTATTATTAATATAAAATTTGTAATTTTTGAATTATATAAAATTTTTACTCGTAAAAATTATTTGAAAAGCTGTTTTGTGTTTGTATAAAAAAGGTTCATATTATAAAAAAAACCATATGTAAGTATTTGTTAAGTAAATATATTTCATGGGAAAATAAACAATTCTTGAACATAGAGGACATTGCACTCAACCAATGTCTAATTTGCGCCAGTGCGTTTGAATTAAGCTGAAGAGAATATTGTACTTTGGATTCTTTCTTAAACAAAAAAGCTATGAGTTTTAAAAAACTAGAATAGTGTTAGCATTGAAAAACTGACTGAAAATATGAATTAAATTTAGCATTTAGCCATCAACTATGTGGCCTTATGTTCCTTATAGTAACTACAGGTTATATATATATATATATATATATATATATATATATATATATATATATATATATATATATATATATATATAGCTATTTTCCACTGGCTTCAAAGACTTCAATAAGTAATACTATATGTGAAGTCGGTTGAAAAAATTATTGTTTATGAGTTTTTAAAGAAGTTTGAAATCTGTATGGCAGGTAGGCTTCAACTGGTCTTAAACGTCTTTCGAAACATACCAATGTTCAACACTATCAGTGTTATAGTCAGTCACGAATAATATAATTAAATATTAATTCCTATACGAGGTACCGCCCCCCTTGCTCCTATCCAGTTAGTTTTTCTTGAGACATCGCGCATTGGCCGGATAGTAACCTACCCACTCTAATTTTGTACAGCCTCACTATTACATTAAACAAGATAAAAGATGATTGAATTTTACCTTGTATGGTTAAAAGCACATATTGGTTAAAATCTCTGGAACATGCCATTTTATATAAAGAAAAGAATATGTAACCTCGTTTTTCTTTGAAGGCTCTTAAAAATAAATGAAATAATAAAATAAAAGTGAAGTTAATATAGTAAGAAATAAAATTATTCCTTTTCTATACATAATACTTATAGTATATATTTTTTTGGCATTTAGGAAGGTAGCGACGTATTTTATCGCCATTGGCAAAACAACTGGAGTTGAAGAACATTCAGAAGCAAAATGCATGACTTTATATTTCATTCAATGGGCTGTTGTAACTCTTGTGAATCACCTGGTCTTATACGACCTTAGGTTTTATATTTTGTCAATAGTATAATCAAGTTCACTTATTAATTTACTAAATAGTAGTATTTTTAGAAGCCATGAAATCCAGTTTAATTTCTTTAAATCATTTTTTTTAATTCAGCCAAATATTTGTTCCAATACCTTGAGTGATTTTGTAATAATTTAAGTTATATTTTATTCAAAAATTCAGACAATTTATTTATGAATTATGAATTTTAATTGAATATATATATATATATATATATATATATATATATATATATATATATATATATATATATATATTATATATATATATATATTTTTTTTTTTGTAAATCTTGTTTGCGCAAAAGTTTGAACATACCAATCATCAATTTAGATTTGTACAATTTATTTCATTGTTTTTAACTTTTCGTATATATTTTGCTTATTTAAATTTTTATAACACTAATAATATAAATATTTTTGATATACAAGTAGATATCAATATAAAAACTGTATTGGGATTTAATTTATTCTTAGTTTTTTGACTTTTCGTGCTTGTAACTCTCACTACTGTATGCCACGCTTTTAGCTGGCCAAATGCTAAGTGCCAAGAAATTACGACAATATGCGAATTTTAAACAAATTTGTTTCACTTAAACGGCCCTAATCAATAAAACAGCTTTGAACAAGTGAAATGTGTGAAACAATAACAACAGACAATAAAATACTTGAATGAAATGAATAATAAATAAATGATTTACAATGATATGGCTAATATTTAACCACTATAGCATAAATTATGTAAAAAATTTTATACTCACTTTTTTAAGGTTCTTAAGAAAAAATGTACCAACAATGTTTCGTAGTTGTTATTTGATTAAGGATTAATTGTGTTGTTTGTATGTGTGAGGCAGACACATTGTCTTTCTTTACTAATCAATTGTGTGACTTTGATTTTATTTTAAAAAATGACTAAAAAATGTAAAAATCCCATTTAAACAACCACTTGAGATATCATTAGCTAAAATTTTTTCCAATCTTTCCAATATTTCAGCAGGACAGAGAGAGAGAGAGAGTGAGAGAGAGAGAGTTCATACTATGCAGTGCTTAAATATACGCTTGCAAGTTTACTTCCAAAGTCTTTGTAAACTACACTTGATTTCAAATGACATTAAATGAGAGTATATAAAACAAAAATTAATATAAAACACAGAAGGGAAAGTTGTTGTTAAATTTAAATTTTTAATTATCCTATGAATGAAGGAAAATATTATGGATTTAAAGTTTTTATAACATGTAACAGTTCTATATCTTCGCTAGAGTTGTGAGAAAATTCCATGCTTTTGTTTTAATTTAATTAATTTATGATTTTTACTGCCCTGAAAATTTGAATGAATGATTGCAAAGCAATTATTGATAAGCACTAAAATATTTTGAATTCACTATATGCCAAATTTCTTGATAGAATTCGCATTAGCAGCACCCGCATTTTCATACCACGAACAATTAATTTTCAACGCTTAAGAAATTAAAAATAATATGAAAATACTTCTTATTTCGTTCATAGTACTAAAAACAAAACTAACATAAATTAAAAAACAATTTATGTAACTTATGGAACTGTCGGAACGAAAAAATCAACCCACTTATAACTGCTACTTGCTTACTTACATACATATAAAAATTTTAATTTTTTTTTTTCAAATTTCAAAAATGACTGCGATAAATCTCAGGATACTATTTTACATTTGACAACTGATTTTAACTTCCATTGACATTATAGGAACGTATAACAATTAGTTTTGTCCATTGAATGAGAAAGATGGGTTTCTAAATTAATAGACACTGATTAAAATTTCTCAGAAATTGCATCAAAGTATTTTGCTCTATCAATGTGTATATAATTTGCATAATCTTTGCAATTAAACACTTCACATTGTAAATTTTTTCAATTGTCGATTTGCATGACATGAGAACGCACGGATGATATTTTATATGTATTTGAATTGCCAACCCTGCAGGCAGGCTTTTCTAATTATGTCTTTCTTAAAAAATTCAAAAAAAAATGTTCTTTTAAACTAATATTATGTTTAATTACTATACGACTACATAGTTCAATATTCTTGAGTTATACGATAATATGATTGATTATTAAATTATTTATCTGAAATCTTTCAATTTAATGGTAGTTTGTATTTCATAGATTATGCCCAGCACAACTATGTTTCTTAATTTTTTATGATATTTCTATATAAATAATAGAAATTTACCTTACATTATTATTAGAATTTCACAAAGTTTTTTTAGTTATTTTATTCCATTAAGGATCGTAGGTTTTTATGCAAAATAACCACTAGCCTCCAAATATAAGTTATATACGTATAAATATATTAATTTCACTGGATTTAGAAAGAAAGGTGTAAGATTATGATTATGTTTTAATTCACTTAAGTTGAATGATATAAATTAAAAAATATAATTGCCACACAATAAATTGAGCAATTTATAAATTAAAACAAAAATAAACATACATACATAATTTCGAATATATATATATATATATATATATATATATATATATATATATATACATATATATATATATATATATATATATATATATATATATATATATATATATATATATATATATATATATATATATATATATATATATATGCTAAAATATGAACACATATTACTAATTTTTACAGATAAGATTGTTTTGATAATACGGCCGAGTTAAATATTATCCACAATTTTTAATCTTAAAGAAAAATTAAACGAGTATAAAGCCTTTAAGAAGTGATAACAAATAGCCTATTCATATCATGATATTTTTGTGTTGTCTCAGTGCTTTAACCAATAAATATCAATTAGAAAAAAAAAATGCGAAGTATTAAAATATTTTTGCTCTTCAGGCATTTGTGCTTTTAATTGAATGATTTTATCAGCATCAGGGCACTCCTTAAAAATATTTTTATTTTGTTCCGTTTCTCTACATTAATTCTTGGAAATGTAATTGTCAAATGTAGTGCAGGATTGCTTATGACAAAGAATTCTTAAGTTTGCTTTGTGAGAGTTGACCTTTTCGGTAAATGATTTTCAAACATTGCATTATATGTTTTTTTACATTTAAACATAATCAAAACCACTTTGTTAAACTTTAAACAGACAGACTTGACCCAGTTTTTAAATTTATGATTATGAATTGTAGCAGTTGGTTAGTTTCTAGCACAAAACTAATCAAATTTGTTAAAATAGAAAATGCAATATCGTTTAAGTTTGCTCGCATCGCATTCTAACGAAAACTGTATAAAGCATTTAATTTGAAAACTAATAATGCTGATATACAATTATTTAAAGGCAAAGATCTGTATACTTAAGTTTACTAATATGGCAACGAAAACAAACATTTACACTTAATTTATCTGTTTAACTATTAAATAAAATTATTAAAGATCAATAAAAACACAGGCAAGTGTCAATGATGTTTCCCTCAATTAATAATAGAAAATAATAAAGGCCGTGAGCACTCTTTTATAATTCTAGCCACTGCTCTGCTTTTGGATAAATTTTTGACCGTTTACAATTAATAACTTTTTATGCCACCCTCATTTTTACATGTCGTGGGTTGAGTATATATATGTTCCCATCGATCCTATAAGGAGCATAGGGCCTCGTCGTGAGTTGAATATGTTTACAAAAATTATCACCAATTGCACAAATCTTAGAAACATTAAAGACACTTGAAAGACATTGCAAGTCCTTTCACTTAAAAAAGTTCAAAGTCACAGTAGCCAAGGCTTATTTGTTTTTTTTTAATTACTTCCAAGGCTTTAAGATCAAATTCTATTCGCTTATAATTCAAATTTAGTGCTTATGCACTATATTTTATAAATATTTGATAAATTATCATAAATGAGATATTGTTTTTATAATTAAATTTTTTACATAAGCAATTTATTTCTTCTAGTTTTTTCTTCAATAAAATTTTTATTCTGCCTACCAAACGGCATTTTTGAAAGTTTTCTCATAAAGACTATTATTCTTGCAGCACAAGGTTTGAACCAAACCAATCAATAGTTTCATGCATCTTTGTTTAAAAAAATTAAACCATCAAGCATTACGTTGCATTTAAAAAATGATTGTTTAAAAAACCAAAAAGGCCTTCGCTGGATGATTAGAATGTGTGTACAATCTTAAAAAACAACAAACTCTAATAATAATTATTTAATAAAAAAAATCACAATAATTTAATTATTTACTAAAACCGCAAAAATTTAATATCGCAATTTGAAAACTTATTACCTTCCGGCGTAGACACTTTTTAAAAAAGAAAATAAATGAAATGCTAAAATTAAGGAAGTTTATAGCAGATACTTATGCTAAGTATAATACTTGTAATCAACAATGATAATAATATTTACTTCTGACCAAGTATTTTTCCCCAGACATTAGGCTTTTATCAATATATATATGTATATATATATATATATATATATATATATATATATATATATATATATATATATATATGTATATATTATTTCTTAAATTCCTAATCAAAATTGTTGTGCGAATGATGATAAGCTGAATTCGGTACTTTCCTGTGTGCCCATTTGTTTTCTGATAATCTTTGATTTATAAATTAATTTATATGCGAATATTTAATAATAAGCCGAATGAAATCATGGTCAAGATTGTGTAAAAAAGCTAAACATTTCATGTACATGTGCAGTACGAGTACGTGTGTGATATGGACACTTGCATTTTGGCCATTGGATTTATCGTGTACTTGCACTGTGAGTACTTGTGCTCGTTTCCGGCTAATGATTTCAATTAATGCCTAATAAATTAAATAAATATCTGTAGCGAGTACTTTTGGATTTTTGCTTAATATTACAAAAGCGATTGAGCAATGCATTATAATTGAGATTTGTAAATGATTTCTAAGTTAGTTTTCAACTACTTAAGCTGTTTATTTTCCTATATTTGAAATAGGTCAGTCCAAGTATCATTTATTTATTACTTACAAAATATAAGCTAATGAAACTTATAATGGTTTATATTTAATTCTCTGTACATTTTATAAAACATGTTGACTCGAGATAAGACTGTTTTTTTAATTAAAATAAAGGCTTGTCCCTATTGACATGAGCCTTAACAATGACCCACAAAAAATAGTATAAAAGCGTTAAATCGCACAATCTAATCGGCCAATTGACCGGCCCCAAACGTGAAATAAACTGTTCGCCAAACTCGCCTCTCAATTGCGTCATTGTTTCGCGTGCTGTGTGGCATGTGGCACCGTCTTGTTGAAACCACATGTCAGTCAAGTTCAGCTCTTCTATTTTGGGCAAAAAAAAATTTTTTTGTAATCATCACACGGTAGCGCTCGCCATTCGTAGTAACGATCCTGCCTTCGTTGTCTTTGAAAAAGTACCGTTCAATGATGCCACCGGCCCTTAATCCAAACCCCAAACAGTGTATTTTGCGGCATGAAATGCTTCTGGCTGCTCTTCACATCAAATAAGGCAATTACGCTTGTTCACGTATCCATTCAACCAGAAACGAGCATCGTCGCTTATGCACGATGCACTTTCTTAACCGATCATGAGTATTGATAGTACGATTTAATTATTTGAAGGCCGTGTTCGTTTGTAAGTAGATTCATCGTTAAATCGTAGACCAAACTGAACATGTTTAAAATAATATGGTACAGGAAAACAGCAGAGCTGCCAAAAACAGTGTTACCAAAAAAGTTGCTAAAAAATCACCCTTTATGTATAAATTTATATAAATGTGTATGTAGTATACTCATACATATGTAAGTATATCTTTTATCTTTCAAAAATTCATGTTATTTTCCCAAGTTAATATTTTACTTATTCAGAAAATTATTTAATACTTCTTGTTTATTAACAAAAATTATTGTTCCAAAAATTTTATACATTGTTATTGAATACTATTCATTATGTACTCCATTTATGGATGCTTCTCAGAGTTAGAATCACAAGAAACCACTAATGACGTTTTCTGAATTTGAATTTTATTCACTTCAAACAAATGACAGACAGTGCGACAAAAATTGTAAACAAAAGATGCGACAACCAAGAATAAAACTGCCCCGCGTAATTGTTTAATTATAAAAATTTATACCGAAATTTTGTAGATTATATTCGTCTTTTTCGAATAACTCGTTACAGGAGAGTGATAAAGAGAACACAAAGTGGCAACATGATAAAAAAAGGTTGTTTTTCTGCCAGACATGGAAAAGTATGATTTTAAACTGATACTTAACTGAGATTTATTGTGATAATAATAAGAAATAAAAATAACAATAATATCACCTAAAAAAAAACAATAATAATAATAAGAAATAATAATTATGAATTTAGAAATTATTTTTTTATTATACTAGAATTTTTATACACATAAGCATAAAACACCAACTTTTCCAAATATGGTTGAAGGGCTGCTGATGCGTTGGCACAAAATTAACTCAAATTTATGTAGATAGACTGGCATAATTAATAAAAATAATAACACTAAATAATAATAACGATAATAATTAATAATAATAATAGTGACAATAATAATAATAATTAATAATAATAATAACAATAATAATAACAGTAATAATAAAAATAAAAATAGTAATAAAATAAAAATATTAAAACTAATAATAACATGATAAGACTTTCCATCCCTGCTTTATAGAATATAAGTACATAATAAAAAAATTGCATCCAGCAAGTTTTGAACATATATATCATATATATCTTATATATCTTGTAAGAGTCTGGAGTTTAAATGACAAAAGAAAAATTATGTGAGAGAAATTTTGATTTTTTGAAGAGAATTTTTACTCTAAAAATATATATTTTTGTGCTTTCAACGATACACTTTGTTCGATGTTCTTCCAAACCTTGTAGTATCTTTGACTATTTATTTAGTACGACAATGAAGTCAGAACGAGGAGCATTCTCCATTTTCTTAGAGCCCAATTAACAACAGTTTGACGCTGTGCTGGTCGTTTAATATCGTTCTGAAGTACTTATATGACTTTGATGTATTAATAATAAAATTTTGAAAACCATACACCGAATCAGCCTTTGTATATTTTACTATTGAAAAATAAACACAAGTTTACTTCATTATTATTTAGTTAATTACTCCAGATCATTTTTGTTTAATTATAATTGGTACTACGATAATGACTTTTGTTAAATCAGTTGGTTGTCATTCATTCAAATCTACATGTCATTATTTGCAAATGAAAATAATTTTATATCCATATTCGATTGGAAACGGCATTATTTAAGTCAATAAGAGTGTTGGAAAAAGAGTAGAGTTTTCAAATCGTGTTAGAGTGAAACAGCCTTAAGGGAAAACGTGTGAAGTTCGTGTGATTACAGCTTTAACTTCTACATGTGTGACATGAGTAACTCTTTGACGTTGCTTCACACATACTCGAACATACACAATTGGCGGAGTACTTAAAAATTCTACATCTAGTAGATTTGAACGGTGCCAACAATTGTCAAGATAAATAAAATCTGAAAAATTTATTGTAATTTACTCGTAACGTCCTATTAACGATAAATATTGATTTGATCAAACAAATGTTCGTAGAGAACAAAGACAAACCATAAACAGCTTTAAATAATTGGATATATGTATAATCAAATCCATATGACAAGAAGTTTATTTCTAACAAAAACACTTTTATTTTTTTTATTAATCATCAAGATTCATAGCTGTTATTTATTTTTTGTTTTAATTAAATTTAAAATTTAATCTCTTAATAAATAGATAATTTATTTTACTTACATCTTATCAATTGCTAATATTCTGTAGAAATTAAATTTCTTTGAAAAATTTAAAAGTTTTTCTTTTATAATTATTTAGATATAATTCCAATTAAGACAAAAATGATAATACTGCAAATGAGTCTACGGATATATATATATATATATATATATATATATATATATATATATATATATATATATATAATCAAATCCATATGACAAGAAGTTTATTTCTAGCAAAAACACATTTTTTTATTAATCATGAAGATTCATAGCTCTTATTTATTTTTTGTTTTAATTAAATTTAAAATTTAATCTCTTAATAAATAGATAATTTATTTTACTTACATCTTATCACTTGCTAATATTCTGTAGAAATTAAATTTCTTTGAAAAATTTAAAAGTTCTTTTCTTATAATTATTTAGATATAATTCCAATTAAGACAAAAATGATAATACTGCAAATGAGTCTACGGATATATATATATATATATATATATATATATATATATATATATATATATATATATATATATATATATATATATATATATATATATATATATATATATATATATATATATATATTTGAAATTTGTAGCAACAAGACATTTTTAACTTTTATCCACATGTATTATATAACCTAAATTAAAAATGGTAATTGACTATTTAATATTTGTTGTTAGGTGCAAATATATTACTGATATGCACAAGAATTACAGCATGGTTATTTAATTTTAGAGAAAATATTTATTCAATTTAATAAAAATAATAATTATTTTTTTTCTTGCTGAAGTCAAGTCTTCTTGATGTCTGCTCTTTTCGATACTTGTAGATTCTTTCGTATTTAATTTGACATTGTGAATTGTGTACGAGTGTAAATTTTTATTTGTTTTAACTGTTTTAAGCGATAAGAGTTTTTTCAACCACAATATTTTTTCTTTGGCTTTTATATTGTGTGTATGACTTTTTGAAGATACAATTAATTAATATTGTATGAGTTATTTTTGTTAATTTTTTTTGGCGAGTCATTATTCACTCATTAAAAAAATCCATGTCGAAATGCATGTTAATTTTTTGGGGAAAATACATATTAGTGCTTAGCTTCGATTAATCTGTAGATGGTATCAAATATCCGTATTGTACACATTAGCCCATTGCTAGTAAAGAAATTATTGGATTAAGTTTATTTACAGAAATTAAACAACATGGGAAACTTCCATTCAAAGAATAAAGTATTTAAAAATATTCGAATTAATTGATAATACATATTTGTAATAAAGTTGTGAATGCGATTGCCATTAGATATCTGCTCAAGACAACTATATGGTGTCTTGGACACCTCGCCTCGCTAACATTGCAACAATTTTCTAATAGAAGATATAGTATAGTAGTATAGTAATCCGAAAGACTTTCGGCACCGCGCAAGCTCAATAAAAATGGCTTTTCAATAATGTTTTTTAGTAAAGGCTCATTGCATTATTACTGAAGTGTCAGCGTATAAAACAAACAAATTTCTTAACATATGATCAAGATATCTTGTGTTGTCTTTTGTTAAAGTTTTTAATAAGTTTACATAAAAATTCTTATAATAATATTTTATTGTTTGTTGTTGGCTTAGCTATGTATATGCCTGCATTTCATTGGCGCTAACCAAATCAATTATAATTGTTTGTTGTGTTGTGATTGTACAAAAGCTCTCTAAAGCTATTTATACTGTTTGTTGTACTGTTGTGTTTTTGTTGATTACAAATAGAAAAATATGATTGAGTTCTGTTTGAATTCTCATATAGTGTTTGTAGTCTGTGGCATAAGTATACGAGCATTGAATGCTTTCAATCATGATTTGGCTAAAAGGGTACTGATGATTTGGTTAGCGCCAATGAAATGCAGGCATATACCTAGCTAAGCCAACAAAAAACAATAAAATATTAAAATGGTTATTTTGGAGAATATCTCAAATAACGAATTTGATAAATTCTCATAATATATTTTTGAATTTTTTAAAATGGATAAGCATTTTAAGCCGCTAAAGTGCAGGCATATATATATATATATATATATATATATATATATATATATATATATATATATATATATGTATATATATATATATATATATATATATATATATATAAAGGGTCATGGATCTTTGCAATTACATATTTTGTTTCAGAATAACTCAATATTAATATATTTATAAAATTTTTTGGGTAGTTTGAACAAGTGAGAAAGTCTTGCCTTTTTTTTATTATGCAAAATTTTATTTAAAAAATTAAACACATCTTAATTTATATAGACAAAACTACTTAAAATATATCATCATTCTACTTGATAAGTCTTCATGCGACGCAAAAAATCTTATTTGAATAAAAAAATATCAAGTACTTCAAATTGTTGTCAAATAATTACATGAGATAAAAACTAAAGCAAATATATATACGATTCTTATGCGCACAAACACATATGTATGTGTATTTATGCATACACTCGCATATGATAAAAGTAAAACCTGCATTAAAAGGCTAAAAAAACAACATTGTCACGACAGTCTGCTAAACATGTTGAAGCGCCATCTACATGAAATTTTTTAGAATTTATGACGTCAATATATTATGACATAAAAAAAATAACTTTCAGCTGCAGTTATTAATTAAAATTAAATTCAAGTTTCTGACAATTAAATTTATTATATTGTTTAAATTCTTTGTTTTCTAAGCAACCAACTGAAAACCACAACTTTGGTATATAAAAACGTGATTTGTAGTCTTGTTACCCATTGTTTGTGGTTTAAAACAGTCAAACGTTTAAATAAATAAAGCGAGAACTATGCAATTCATAAAATGAAAAATGACCACGAATAAACTCTAACAGACACTCTTAACCAAATGACGTCAGTGTTTAAATGAGATCGATTTATATTAGTTATAATGTAATATTATTATAAAACTAAACTAAAGCAAAATAACTGAATTGCGTATAATTGATTAATAAATATAACAAAATTGCATTCATCGTATTTCGTATTGAATTGGTAACAAAATATTTATTTAGTTTTTCCCTACGTATTGCGCTTACAACAATTGAAAAAAGTGTAATATTTTATAATTATACTCTTAATAGTTTTGAAAGTGGCATTTCACTTAATCAAACTTTTTTCCTTTGAATCACCACTGACTGGCAGGCAGTAAGAAAACTTTCACAATCATTTCTAAATTACATAAATATTTATTTGAAATTCAAGTATAAATAAATATTAATTGGGAATTGGTTCTAAGTATAGTTACGTATAATTAAACCAATTTTTTTTTGATGAATCAGAGTTTGATTTTAACTTTAATGTGAGTCCTGCTATAATTATTTTAAACAAATAGAAACTTTTACTGCAGGCGAATTCTTGGAAATATGTACACACATACGCATATAATAAAAGTTTATTTTAATTGCAAGTGAAGGAATTAAATGAACGTGAATATCTGATTTATTAAACATTACGAAAAACTGAAATTTATGTACAAGTAAAATTAATGAACCATTTAATAAAGGAGAAATGTGATATTCATCACCCTTTGAAATAACTTTTATCTAAACTTTATTAAATCTTCTTATTAGCTCTGAAAATATATATAAAAATTAAACTCAGCATAAAAAAATTAAATTCAGCATATTTTATTTAACGAGAAATTTATGAGAAATCCACTCGTTTGTTTTGAATCAGGCCAAAATCTTAGGTCAAAATCGTACTGATAGGCTACTACATGATCTATTAGCCTGCCGAGGCACCCTTTAACATGATTTTACTCGGTTGACTTTTTGCTCCTCTCCTTTAGTACATTTTATTTCAAGTTTCATATTTTATTTTCCAAAAAATTTTTTATAAAATGAATTTGAAAATTTAAATTTAAAGCAGTTTTACATGCTAAATATTTGTCCAGGACTATAAATTTACACAGTTAAATAAGTAAAAAAAAATTAAGTTGATCGTGTGTTAATGAAAAATTTATAAGGGAAAACAGCCTGATGTTTTCTACACTTTTACAGAACAAGATGGGTTTTGAAGAAAAAGGTTCTGGCACCAAACCCCATTTTTTTAAATAAAATATTGTTTCTGTTATAAAAAAATTTAGTAAAATTTTTTATGCCACTTTTTTAGTTTTAGCGAAAAAATCATCTTCATCTCTTTGAATTTGAATGAAGCAGATATCACTTTGTGATTCAGTTTCCTAACTTCCCAGATATAGTAGAATAACTAATTTTTTTATGGTTATGCTTGCATCCCGCTCCTATACATCCAGACTTTCGCCGGAATAACACACTTTATTTCCACAGAGGCGTACTTAGAATTTACTGTTGTAGTTCTTCAGATATAGAGTAAGTTAATAGTTGCTTTGTATCGATAGACCCCACCGTTAAGATAACAATATTGTTATTTCCTGATTGTCAGTAGGACAATTCCAAAATTTCAAAACGATTGGCTTTGTCATTTTACAAACAAACACACTAGAGCAAATTAATTTGTTCTAAGTATTTTTTCATTTCGCATTCGATATCTATCGAAATTTCAAGAAATGTATTGAAATTTCAAACGTAATTTTTCAAGCTGTATTGATTATTAAATTGAAATTAACTAGTCTGGATCGAGTACGGAGTTTGTCATTTCAGATTATAATATTTTTCATATTATTTTTATTTAGAAAAAATTAAGGAGAAGCTAATTACACTAGCAGTACAGATCAGCATTCATGTTTTTTTTATTACTGATAGTATTTAGAAATATTAACAAAAATTAATTAACATAAATTGATGAAACCCGTACTTAAGCCAAAGTTGGAAAAATGAAATTTTTTCTATACTATATATAGATAGATATGTACAATGTGTATTGTACATATAATAAATTTCATTTCAAAATATTGATATTGAGTTTATAAAATTTTTTTCTATTCGATTCTTTCTTTTAGCAAAATATCATTTATGTATAAACAGAGTATAATTGTTGTCATTTGTCTTAGATTATGACCCTGCATGCGTTACTCTGGAAACAGTTCATCACCTTTAACCATGTTCTTTGGAAAAACTAAAAACTTATATAATGCTTATATAATAAATTTCACTCCCGTAATTGTTATCAAGGAATACAAGGAATTTTCCTTTGAAAATGTGGCCGAAGGTCTACTGATCGGTTGCTATAACTCACATCAAATAACATAAAATTTATACATTAAAAAAATCTTGAATTTCCCTATGTATTCCCCATTTATTAAATTAATTACAAATATCCAATTGCTTATAGCTTTTAATCATCATCTTCCTTGGCTTCTTCGATGTCAGAAAATATTTAAAAGTTTCCTAAGTCTATTACTCACAATCGAAGAGTTGAACTTTTCTTCCAAAATATAAATCCTGTAGCCTAAGAAATGGTCCCGAGAACTAATTCATCAATTTCATAACGTTTTTTTTTTAACAATTTATAAATATATAAGATGAATACCACACATACATACTTACGTCTATCTGTATGTGTGTGTGTGTATTTCCACACATGTAAGCAGGAAGTAAATACGAGGCGTCTAGCGCTGTCAGATATTTATTATATACTTTATTCATTATTCAATGAAAAATGAATACCCTTGTGGTAGTAAGATGTTAATTGAGTTTACAAATAGACTTAAAAAATTAACATGAACACGACAAACAAAAGAAAGATACAACTTTGAGGATTTCAGATAGTATTCAATTAAAAAAACTTGTTTAAATGTAAGTATATCAAATATTAAATTTCCTTAAAAGCAAAATGATTTCATCTTCGTTTTAATAACTTTATATTAAAAAGCAATAATGCATCGCACATTTTATTAATCATTCAGATAAGAACTGACAACTTGTTAATTTGTGTAAGGCCGCCTTGGACAAATATTTTCTTAACACATCACTGCAGTTGCAATGATGAGATGAGATAAATATCTCCAATTCTGTGGCATCCGCAGTAGTGATTTTAATATTGTATATAGGCCTAATGTGACGTCAGCTGTTTGCTGCTTAAAGAAAATATTTCACCCTGTACTTTGCAGTATAGTCACGATGATTAATGGTTTAAATAATATGAGTATTTTTTTATAATAAAATTTAATTCAGCCTGCAGCTTTCTTTTTATGGTTTGTTGCAGCGTTCGTTGTCATTTTGTGTTCTCATTAAGATTTTTAATGCAAATTTTATGTTAACACAAAAGCTCTTTAAACTTTATATTTCTCTTAATTAATTTCATGTCGCTGCGTTTTACTTTTAACCAATTAAAAGCAAATTTATTTTATCTGTTTAATAATTTGAGAAAATTAAATTAAAGTTTATTGTTTTGAATGTCTGAAAGTAATTCGGAAATTTTTGTAGTTTAAGACGCACTTGTTGGTAAGATAATTGGGATAAAGGTGTGTACTCATATATTTCCTTTATTCTTTTGTTTTTTTTTTTTTTTTTTTTTTTAGACGAGTTAGGTAACAGTTGGGATGGATGTGTGCATAAATTTAATTACTATTTGATGTATGAAGTCAAATGAAACAAAATGGAAGTGATATTTATATAGTTCATATGACATATGTACGTACGATTATGTATAATATTAAATACTGAGAAGAGGCATTGGGAATCGGGATCATTGCAATATATTCGTATTTGTTTCGCCTATTTACTGGATCGGAAGATTTATTTAAGAAACTAAACAAAATGAGTTTTTCTTGCCAAGATAATAGTCATTAATTGTTTCATCGGAATATCAATAAAACATTTGTCTTTGGAAGTATTCTTAAATCGATTTCATACATGTAAGTACCTGTAATTTGCTCTTTTATAAATAAACAAGAGAAGTCATACAAAGTTGAATGCGTTTCAAGTGTGATGTTTGAAGGTCTGCCAAAGAGTTGGTATTGCCACCATGAAAACCAGCTCACAACATCATGAAAATTCAAGTATGTGCATATATATATTTATATATTCACAGATTCTTCTCAGATTTTTTGTGAATTTTTATCATTTAATCAATTGAAGAATGACAAAAAGGAATGTTACTTCATTTCCGATTTTGTACTTAAGTCGAAAGCATTGATGAAATTTTTTAAAAAACCTTTTACAATAAATTTCTCACATAAATAAATTTTTCCTAAATATAAAACAACACAAAATTATTTTAATTTCACACCTTTGATTCAGCAAATTTGTTTTTAACAAAAGAACATTGTTATATGACGTATGCATTTCCTCCAAATACAGTCAATTTTGTGAATGGGATTTTTTTTAATGTATACTTAATTATTAAATATGAAATTTTTTTTAGTTTTATCAATGAATGGCGGTTACGGACTCGTATTGCTAATTAATTGCTAACTTCCTTAATGGGTTAAAGCACAAAAAAGATAACAAATTGTTACAAATGCAAAATGGCAACTGAACTCGCAAAAATATGTTAATTCACAAACAAACATTGAATTGTAGTACGCATGACTTATTGGTAAATTTGTTTGAGGTTTCACTTCAATATTTAAACAATATTTTAGAGTTTGCTTTCTTGGTAATTTCAAAACAAAATATACATACGACAATGCACTACTTTCGAACATATTCATAATAACTATTTAAAGCGTATAAAATTTTCACATAAAGTGTGTATTATAAACTCTATTCACACGAACTTGAGCCAGACTATTAAATTTTAATTTATTTATTATTATAAGAAGAGAAAAATTTCCACTACTTGTCTCGCACAGGTTCTGTAGTAATATGAAGTATTATTATATGGATACTTTGGAAGCAATGAAAATGTCATTCCTTGAAAACAACATCTATTTTTTTCACTTGGAAACAATTGAATTTTGTATGCAGATATATATTTTATATTGCATAAACATATTGAAAATACATGTAATATATTTTAATATTTCTTCTTTGTTGGAAGGAAAGAATATTCAATCCTATTATAACGAACAAAACTGCCCAGTCTCGTAGGGTTCGTTATAACAGAGCTCCACTGTGTTTGATTTTTTAGTTATACGAGTAGCACTACAAACTATCATAGTGAAGAGAAAAATATGTTTTTTACTCTGAATTCTAAAGTAAATAAACAACAAAATCCGTCAATATATTGCTCGTATACTCATATTTAGTTACGTGCACACACATACACACACATTCTACATACGAATACGTATAATATATTACATTTTTATGAAATAAATAAACATCACTCATACGTCATGAAACATTAAGTGCGAAAGAAGCAAAACAAATAATTCCATCTAAATGAGATTTTAAAAATATGTATGTTTTCCCTATAATTTGTTATTCAAATGTTTAGGATTCATTGGTACCAAGTATAATTTACTTATGGACAAATTCATTACATACTCGTGCAATTTATGCCTGAAATTCAAGTGACATAAATCTTCTTTGAAAATTAGGTATTCGCAAAATGTGGTCAGTTAAATATATACTTTTATTCTAAATTGTATATTATATTGTCTTATTCATACGTATTAAAATTCAACAATATACATATGTACATAGATATAAAACTGGTGGCGAATATATAATTAAAATAAAATTTAACAAATAATGCACTTTCATACTAAAGGGAATTATTCACACATCAAATTATATACTGTAGTGCATTCAAATTACGTATATATATTTATTTCAGGAGAAATATTTTTTGTTAAGAGACATAAAATACATTTATGTCATTGTGTGTACAGTGGAGCTCGGCTGTAACGTACACCGGTTACAGCGAATTATTACGTATGACGTATAAATTCTCCACTATCAACACCTTTTTGTTACACTTATAGCGACCTATACAAATATAATTAATTTTTGCTTACGATTAACTAACTTTTAAAAGTCAAATTAAAAAAAATTCAAAATTATTGCACTAATTTTTTAAGCGATTCAAGTAATTTTTTGCAAAATAGTAAAAAAAATATATATGTATAAAAGAATTTTGTGAATAATCATTTCGGAAAATAAGCAATAATATGATCTACGAGTATTTTAATGTTGGTTATTGGAAAAATATATATATATTTACTTCGGTTATAACATACTTCATTTATACTTAATATTAAAGTTCATTATTTGGGATATTCTCCCCAACTAATCGTTAGAAACAATTAGAGCTTTTGCAAAATGCATAGAAAAAATCAAAAGTTTGTCGGCATATGAAGAACTAAAGCCACAACAAACTTTTGATTTTTTGATACTTCATTTATAATAAACCGAATTGCCCGGTGCCATTCAGTTGATCATAACCGCACTTCACTGGACATGCAGCTGAAAAAAGCTAGACGTGAATAAATAACGAAAAAGCGTTTTATTTTTCATCCTTATATAATTAATATTTTTGCTTTACTATTTTCGTTGATTCAGACTCATTTTCTGAATAGACATAATTGTTTCTCTAAACAAAGGAAAATGCATTTTTAATTACAAAATAATGCAAAATAATTTGCAGTTAGAAATATTTCATATTAGTTTTTTTTAATATGTATAAAATTCAGTTGTTTTTAGAAAGAAGTAAAATATTAGAATTTTCTTTCAACCTTTTTATTTCCATGAAAAATATTTATTCCTTTAAGTTTAAAGATTTATTGGTTCTTGTCTAATTATTTTCAATATTTTGCGGGAGCTTCAACAGAAATCATTAGGGGAAAAATTATATAAAAATTCTTCAAGATGATGAGGATCTGATGCTAGAAAAAACAATATTTTATAACAAAGTGTCAAGATAACAAGAAAAAAATCAATAAAAAATAAATAAAGGACATCAGAACCTTTCCAGATTGCTAAAATTGTAGGTTTACCTATAACTTGTTATTCAAAGCTGTTTTAATTCATAACAAATAATGCAGAATACACATAAACGATTTGGAATTACATCCGCCAAAAAAACACAACAAGGTTAGCTTCTATTGCAAGCTGCATATAGTCATACGAATCGCAGTTCTTCATAAAATAATATTAAATTCATGTAGGAACAATTAGACGGCTTTCACTTAATTGATCTATACTTTGGCCTCTAAGACCAAGTAATATTAAACATACTGCAGTGTTTGGAGGACTATCTTATTTTTGCAGTCACTATTGAAAATATAGTCTTCTGAACTTGGCCAGAAAGAAACATTTTTTAATTGAACTAATTTGAGTCCTGCTCAAATTTCTTTTCTCAATCATGACTTTTGAGCCGTAAACTTTTCAATTTCTCGAAAAACTTTTTATTCACTAAACGCCGACGAAGCGTTATGCAGAGCCGGCTCATTTTAATCATATGACAAGTAAATTATGAAATTTCATATCATCATATGAAATTTCATATGAAAATCTGTATACTTCTGTTCTATTTTTATTATGTGCATATCATATTTTTAATCTTTGGTTCGAAGAACAATTTTGGAAAATCTTGCTTAAGTGAAAAAAATTGTACGTTTCTCTTGTTCGAATACAAGTGTAATGTTGTGCTAATGTTCCAAAAACTTTTAAAATCTTGATCATGGCTCTCTAAAGGGTTTCAGGTTGTACAATGCTCTTTTCGAGTCATGAAACTTTCACATTCTCGAAACATTTTCTCCTGCCCCTGGTCACCTTGAATACCAATTTGTTTAATTATATATTTACTATATACGCTTGTGTTATTGAATATAGAGAAACGAATGAAAACAAAAACCTGAGTTTTTTACATATTTTTCAATTAGTTTTTGTGTAATTTTTTTTCTGTCACAACAGTTTTTAGATAAAAACGCATTCAACACAAATTGGCAAAATGAAAAATAAAAAAATAGAAACGAGTTTCAAGGAATTTTATATCAAGTAGGAATTCAAATATCGTGTATAAATATAAAATGAACAACATTACACACATATGTATGTACTTGTATATACTGGTATATATGTACATTTTATCAAATAGTGATGACAAGGTACCACACACATGAAGTAACCGTAATCAAATATTTCGAAATATTTTTCGTCAAGTCCAAAGAACGATAAATCACTCAGTATTTAATTTTTAAATAATCGTAATTTTTGTTAAATTAAGGTATATTTTATTTAACAATATTGTAATATTTTGCTATTAAATAACAAGTAGTTTGCATGTCAAAACTAATAACAATAAAAACAATATAACGATGTATAGGGGAACAATAAAGTACATGAATAAAATAATATCCCAGGCAAATATTGAGAAATATTTGAAAAACATAAACTTTTTTCAGATTGTGCCGCGGCAGTTTGTTCTACGATCTATTTTGCGAAATGAAATTGTAACTTTATAAATTTTTTTTTAGATATTTAATATTGAAAATTTATTATTTTGGGATATTATGCCCACTACTAAAAAGTTCACTGACGTTTTGGTTTAGCGACCAATGAAATGTAAGCATATGAACAGCTAAAGCCACAACAAACAAAACATTATTTTTAGATATTATTAAGAACTAGTTCTTTAGTTCTAATTGCTTACTTATAGTTACTTATAATGCATTTGCACAACTTTTGCTGGTATAGTAACAGCAACAACAACAACAAGAAATATATATTTAAATACAATTGTACTTTAGTTAATCATACTAATTGTTTTTGTCTTAATTAATCCTTAATTAAAACTATAGAAAAAATAACTAACTTCTTAGTATTTTAATTTATATTATTATTGCAAAATAATTTATTTCCTTTTATACATACGCTATAATTTATTTGTGAGAATATTCTGAAAAGAATTAAATTTTGTAAGCAAATAAACATAATAATTTATATAATTTATGATTATTATTTTATAAGAGCAAACTATAGCAATTTTCGATGCTTCTAAGCTTCCGTCAACGGTTTTATATTTTTATGAAAGTTTTGCTAATTTCAAAGATTTTTATCTTTCATTCTAAGGGAATAGTGGGTTGCTTTGTTTTTATAATTGCATTGTATATAATTTAATATTTTGTAAGTGCAAATTCAAAAAAAAAAAACAGATATAAAAAAGTCGTAAGTATTTGTTTCAAGTAAAAATTTTCTTATAGAAAAGCTTTTGTATTCATTAGTTGCATTCAGCTTCTGCTAAGAAGTACTATTTTTTAACGTTGCATATCTTACAAGTTTTTGTTTATTAGATAAAAATCTAAATACATTAACCCATTGTGCAAGGCTAAAGATCAAAGCAACAGTAGTTTTGGAAATATCTGCAATGACAAAATCTATAACACAGCTTTTCAATTCATTCTACATGGCAAACTTTCACAGCGGCCACATCCTTCAGAATTATTCTTGATGGAGCCTTTAAATGAAATCTACAATCGCTAAAACTAACACCGCTGAGACAAGGAGTATTTTTTTTTTTTTGCTAATAAAACTGCAATATATATTTATTGTATTCAATTATTCAAGCTTAAGGTTCTTATTCAATTTTATAAGTACATATTTATTTCATCCCACAATTTCGGTGCATATTGGGTGTGTTCTGCATGGGGAAATTTATTATATTTGATTGACAAAAACCATAAATTATAAATTTGTAATACACAATAAAAACCAAAACATTATATTCATAAATTAAGTTTAATTAAGTTAATTAAGTTTTTAAATTGAAGCAAATTTCTACACATTTCCGTTTCCTATTATTAACCAAATATCTATAAATCGAAGCTACATTGATCGAATCCGTTTTGTAATTAATTCTTTTTCATTTCTTCAGTTTGAGTGATTTTTGATTTATGTAAATATATGTTTTATGTTTTTGATTTATGAATAATTTACGTTCTTGTTATTAATAAAATATTCAAAATTTTTTGTTTGAAATGACACATTTCAATATAACAAATTTCCCTTGCAGAAGGTACCAAAAAAAAGCAATTAAAAATTATAAATTTTAATAATTGAATATAATATATAGTATAGAAGTTCAAATATTTATGTGAAGAGTTTTTGTAAAGCTCCCACGCACATATACGATGATTCCATTGAAAGCTCATTGAGTATAAACTGAAAAAACAGTTTTAGGGTGATTTTCTTTTGACTTTTAAGTTGTTACGTTAAGCAAGTACATAAAATTCGGTGAAAGTAAACGTAAGAAATACATTTGAAACAACTAAAAAATATTATCTAGTTTATTAAAATTTTAAAATAAATCTCCAATATGTAATAAAGTTTCGCAACATGGATATACAGAGATTTTATTTTCATTTGCAATATTTAATGAAACTCGTTACGTTATCCAACATGGATGTTTACGCTTTGCACCAAAAAAAAAAAAAAAAAAAAAAAAATACTATATCATATTTCGCAGACTTGCAAATATGCTATCAGAGATGATTTACACTTAAAAGTTATTAAAATTCAAAGAATTCTTGTAAGGACGAATTAAAATTTCTTGCTCTTACTTTTATATCGATCCTTTGATGCAACATAGACATATCTCAAAAATAAGTTGAATGTGGCAAAATGCGATTAAAGTTTTTAAAGTGTTGGCCTCCATACCTAAGCTTTTCAGTATAACTCCGAATTAGCTATAGATCAAATTTTGATTTTTTGTAAGTACATAGCAACAGTTTTTTCTCTCCATAATTGAAAATTGTAAGCTTTTGATATATTACTATGTTGCATTTAATATAAAAGATATCTCTATGCGTTTTGGTATAACTCCGTCTTAGCTTTAGATATGATTCGGATGTATTTTTACGTGTAAAGAGAATATTGAAGCATTTTTTATCAATAAATATTGCACCAAAGGGGCGATTTGATCAAACTGCTTGAAGCCATTTAATCATATTTACGACTTTTTTGATAATGCTGCAATGCAACATCAATTGGCTTTTATTAACAAAATAGTCTTTAAGTTTATTTTAAATAGTTTTTCATTCTGGAGAATGATGCGATACTCTGCTAAGCTTTAATCAACACTTTAATACACTCGTACAGTAGACTCACACAAAAACACGAACTATTTATGCCAAGAATGTTCTCGTTTCAAAATTTTTTCATATTTTCTATTATTAAAATAGACAAATACATTCGTATAAATTCGTATATATATATGAATATTTTGAAAACAATTTAAGATAAAATAAAATCTCTGAAAGCTTTTTTGGGTTACGTTTGCGACCTTGTTTAGAATATATTGTAGTTAATGCGGAAAAAGTGTTCAAGCTTCTGAGGGTTCACGTTACCTCGAGGTCACTATATTAATGGATCCGGATACGCCTCTTTCTAATGATATTAGTTATTATGAATTTTTATTCAAAGACTTGCAAATTTTTTCTTAAATTGTTCACATAAGCAACATGGAAATATGCAATTCTTAATTGGATAGATGGATAAAAATTAATCTCCCCCGTGACTCATTTTAAACTTCTCAGATGATTCCGGAAACGAATATTTGTGAATTCTAACCCAATATTTTATCTAGTTATTAAAAGATTTTAGATTAAAACAATATATAGAAATTGAATTTAAAGAAACATTTAGTCATTTTACAATTTTTATATATAATAGATGAAGACAAAACAATATTCTCCTCTATTTGACAATCGATTTAAATTTTTCTGTGCCGAGTGGATTTTAGCGAAATCGGATAAGTGTATATTAAAGGAAGAGTATTGGATAAAAGTGATAAGGAATTCCGCAACAACAATGAAAAGAGAATGATATAAACATTAAATGATAATAATTATTGATGTTGAAAACGTTTTTGAGCCAAGAATATACAAATTATTAACTTATAAATCGTTCTCGTCCCAAGGAATAGAAAAATACATTTAAGATCGCAATTAAAACTTATAATACATTAGGTAAATTATTCAGTATAATGAAGGATACAATAGAAAATTTAGATAAATATAGTTTAAAATATTCCTTGTATATAAATTGAAGACTAGGATTGCAATTCATAGATCGAATCGATGAAATATCATAGATCATTATCTATAGAGATTAGCATCTCATTATTCTAGGCTAAAACAGTATCATGATTTTAAAAACGTCTTACTACTAAATACAGAAAAGAGTCTTAAGAAATTATACAAATCATTAAAACACTTTTGGAATATAAAATTATTATAGCATTTGGAAAGGGAAATATGTGCCCATAATTATAAAAGTGGTCTAGTAATTTTTTAATTTTTCTCCAGATACTCATTACATATGTATGAATTTTATATTATGCGACATTTTGTTTAGAATCGTATTAGTCAACTTTATTAGACAATAATTTATTAATATCGAGAACATTACATTTAATTAATTTAGTTTAAAAAAGTTAATTAGTTTTGTTTCAAAAAATTTAACTTTTTGCGTTTGGGCTGAATAAAAAACACTGAAATTCCTTTTTTCTCTTTGAAAGGAAAAAAATTTTCATTTTGATTTTAATTTTCTAGAAAAGAAATTGTCAGTGATTTAACTGCTAGTAAAGTTATTCATTGAACAAAAGTAAATTCATTCATTTGCAATCAAATTATGATTGAAAAACAAGCATGTAAGTGAACTTTAACAGAATTCTTATGTGATAAAATGATTGCTTTTACTTACAATCGGAGGCAATTCCAATGTGTGTAGGACTGTTGTCTGCATTTTCCCTGTGATAATATGAATTATTTTTTTATGGAAACTCTTTTTACAGTTTGGAACGATTTTCCGTCATCCCACGTCAAATTTGGTTTATGAACAGACCGGTTTCGGCTTTGTGCCATCTTCAGTGTTCTCGAACACTGAATTGGTGTTCGAGAACACTGAAGATGGCACAAAGCCGAAACCGGTCTGTTCATAAACCAAATTTGACGTGGGATGACGGAAAATCGTTCCAAATTCAAACAAACCCCGTCGGAAGAATATCACAAAAATCTTTTTACAGTATGAGAAAACAGTTCAATTAAATTTTATACTAGATAGTGAGAAGTTTTTGATCCTTTGAAATGGTATCTTTGCTATAAGTTCTTAATTTTTAGGTATATTAATGATTTAAAAGTCACTCATAACTGAATGAATCAATATATTTTCTAGAAATAATTCTAAAAAAACTTAAATAACAAGATTTCAAAGCATTTATGATTTTAAACCTTAAGACCCTCATTCACTTAACAGTTCAAAGTGATGCAAATCTATCTAATACGAAGTAGTTTTTTCCCCCAGACTTTATCAATAATTTATTTATAGAAAAGTTTTAAAAATGTATATAATAAATTTTAATATGTTATTATCTTGTTAATAACTTCCAATATATTGATGCACGTACTTCAGTTGAAAAATATATAAACGTTATGAGGTCATTTCAAGTGTCAAATAAATTTAGAAATGTTTTTTTTTTTTTTAAGTAGGAGTTCCTAAAATGTGACATGACATAAGTTATGATAAAGAAGATCCTTTAACATGACCAATAATAGACTTGTACTAAAAAACTTAGGTAATTTGTATTGATGGCTAACAATATACACGTATATATTGTTTTTAAATCTTTAGTGCTCATTAATGAGTTGTAAAATTTCATATTAATTAATTAAGCAACAAATAATAATTAGTTGTGCTCCCTGCTAATTGAAATGGCTGTATATAAATCAAATTTACAATACCCACCCACAATACGAGTATTTCGTCACACATTTTTAAAATATCGTTTGAAGTGAATTCTTAATAGATTAGTTTGAGTTTATAAGACTATTTGAAAAAATTCCTTTTCAAGAGAGGATCGGAAAATGCCAATGAGTTGAGTACATAATCAATATTTTTTTATATTTGTAGAATAAAATGGAATTAAATTACACGTCGAAGGGGGACTTAAATCTTTAAGAATAATCTTAAATTTTATATCGAACAATAATTATTTTATGTTAGTTTTTGCTAGTGTTGGTTTTGTTAACGAATTTTCGCATAAAAATAATTTTGCTATTGTCTCAAAAAGTCATGCCCACACAATGATCAGGTGAGATAAAGTAATGTATTTTTGTACTCAATTTTTATTATAAAATTTAATAATTTATTTTATAATCTCTGATACTTCATCATTTCCATTTACATTTCAAAACTCCTCAAATTCATTTCCGAATTGCAATCTCATGGTTAAGTCTCTCGAAAAATTCTAATTCTAGTGTCTAAAAAATTTGCTTTATATGTATTCCATACAATTGAAGAGTAATTTAATATTTAAAAAATATTCGGTTTTGAATAAAAAAGTTTATAACGATTCTCATGCATGGATAACTCTTATATATACTCGTATACATACTCGTATTTATATACATATGTACATATATAATGAAAGTGAAAAATAGTTAATAAAGGAATTCAAAAGGGTGCACTCTCATTTTGGTTAAATGTGCTTAAAAGATCAATAAACAATTTATAAAAAAGGAATATAAAATGGTTGAATAGATTAGGTAGTTACTTGCACCCGTGGAACACCTTAAATGTATTTTGAAAGTTTTGAGACCAAATGTTGAATTTTTCGAACATACAACGGGAGTTTACAACTTTCTTTTTGGCAACATTGTTTTATGCAGCTCAGCTATTTTCGTGTAACATGTTACTGTTTAACATGATCAGTTTGGTTCATAATTTAACCATGAATCGACTTGCAAAAGAACAACGCTTGCAGATTATTAAATTTCTTTTATCAAAACTCATGCTCGGTTAAGAAAGTGCATCGTACATGAGCGACGAAGCTCATTTCTGTTTTCAATGAATACGTGAACAAGCGAAATTGCGGTATTTGGTGTGAAGAGTAGCCAGAAGTTTTCCAAGAACTGCCAATGAATCCCTAAAATGCACTGTTTGGTAGTAGTTGACGCACTGTATGCCAATATTGAGGAATTTATTTGTGAGATACCAGCTGATATGTTGAAAAGAGTATTCCGAAATTGGAACGGGCGCATGAACCATTTGAGGCATGTAATCATCTTCAAACGTTGAGCTATATAGATTGTTCTATCGACTTAAATAAATATTTCAATTGTATGTGTCCTTTTAAATCAAATCTAAAAGCTCTTAAAAAGTCACCCTTTAAAGGGAATGTTTGAAACTAAAATACTTTGTAAATTTAATGTATGTATGACCATTTTAAATATTTTTTTTAAATTTACAATTTCTTTAAAAAAAAACTCCTGGTCACCTTTAACAACTACATTTGCAGATAAGCCGAAAAATACAAATTAAATTCAAATTAGACATGTTTTTGAAGTATACATATTTTTAATTGTTGCAAAAAATTTAAAAACCTTTCTAGATATGTATGTACTCACATACTTATATCTTCAAATTTCAGTAATATTAGAAACTCAAAGCATTTCTGATATATTTTGAAGGAAAGCGCATAGAGGCAAAAATTAATTGTTATTATTAACGGTAACAATACAAATATTTAATAGTAATACTTTTATTATTAATACTATTTGTATTACTAATATTACTCAGTATTATTATTATTATTATTATTATTATTATTATTATTATTATTATTATTATTATTATTATTATTATTATTATTATTATTATTATTATTATTATTATTATTATTATTATTATTATTATTATTATTATTATTATTATTATTATTATTATTATTATTATTATTATTATTATTATTATTATTATTTTCCTTTTTTTAAAGTGCATCTATGTACATGTGAATAATTATTCTGCAAGATGTTTTATTTTAACTTACCTTAAATAAAATTAATTGTTGTTGTGATTTGTATTCCTTAAGAGCTTGTGGTTGTTTCGCAATATAAGTATGAATAAAATATTATTTACACTTTTATTTCGATTTAGTTTATACAATATTAAATTGTTTTAATGGTTTGAAAAATTTTGATTGCTTGCACTATTTTGATTCTCCTGTATCGCAAATACTTATATTTTTTCTGTATATAGTGAAAATCGAGTTTTAGTATCAAGTAATATTTGGGGCGAATGATTTACATTTCCGTTTGATTTTTTTTATAATTGCACAACAAAATTAATAAGGAAAAATTTGTTGTTTATTTATTAAATAAATTTTTTCAAACGTGTTTTTAAAATCTTATTTCATGTTATTTTGTGTTTTTTCTTCTTCTTATTTTAATTGAAATTTCATTTCAACACCCGTTAAAACTTTTATTAATATATTTTTTATTAATTTTTTTTTTTTATATTTTCGAACAAGGAAAAGTTTTTTGTTGAACAAAGCGAGTTAAAAGCAGCACGACCAACTCGAAAACGTAGCAAAACGGTATTAAATTCAAATACTAAATTTAACTTCGCAAGTTGAGTTCAACAAAATTCAATTCAAATATCAGTTAGTGTTTTTGTATTTTTCGAAGTTTAAAAATTTTGTTGCTCTTTCTGGCTGCGTATGTGTGTATTAGTGTGTGCGTTTACACTACACTACTCGTATACTATAAACAAAGGTAAACAGAAGTAATAAATATATTAAAAAAAAACAACTTTTTTGCTCTTATTTTCGTTAATACATGTAAATGTATTTATTCGGTTTATTTAACTCTGAAGGTTTTTTCTAGTGTGTGTCTGTTTAGTCTAGAGTATGTGTTTTTTTTTATTAATATAATTTTTTTTATTTTCGTTACCACTGCGAGCGATGTTTTTTTAAGTTGCGACCACTTTGGACTGATGTTGGTTTAAAACTTGTCACAACGTAATATACCAGATCCTGTTTGAACAAAGCCCAGACAGAGAGAGCGCTAAAAAGAGTAAAATCAGTTTTATTACGGTTTTTGTGCTTATTAACCCGTTACTGTGTGTGTAAGAAGAGTGTTAGAGCGTGAGCTTTTTTTATTCTCGTATGCACTGAAATTTCCAATGTATAGGTTTCGGAAAAGTTCGGCTTGACAGTTGAAAGTATTCTTGTGTGCAAATTGGCCAATCATAAAATGATTTATACTATTTTTATTTTTTACTTTTATTTAATTTTTTTTTTTGCCACGGCAAGATCTTAACACATCTTTGTTTTTTCTACTTTTTATCTCTTGCTGATATATGGATACTGGTTGAAGACACAACCAAAATGAATAATGCGATTTTTTTTTTAATAGAAAAAGTACTAAAGTTAGGTTTTCTTCTTAATATTTTTTATCATTAAGATAAAGAAGCAAAATAATTTAGTTTTTTAACTTTTATGGCGGCGATAAGCTTCTTTTGTAGCGTTCTTTTATGATTTACAAGCTTTAAGTCAACGTTGCTCATTTTGTTATGCAAAAGTGTTAAATTTTTAACAGAATATGGATTTTTGTTGAAAAATAATCACATTTTTGTAAACTCATTACGAAATAGCTTTTTTACTGCACTAATTATACTATAAACACTGGGGGGGCCCATAAGTCGAAGGGTATTTAAGAAGAATAGTTGAAACGCTAAGAAAATTATTAAGTATGAAATTACCCAACAAGAGTTTATAAATTGTCATTAAAATTGCAAGACTGATTCCTAATAAAAATATACATCAAATTCTAAATCAATGAACTATAATTATTAAATTAATTGCTTCAGACTATCATGCTAGAGCTTCAAGGATATTAAAAATTTTATATTTCATATAATTTTTTTAATTAGTGTCATAATAGTGGCATAGTAGTGTCATAATTGTGGCATCATTGGAATGATCTTTGTGATGTACTTTTCTTAGTTTTTTGAAGATACCTCATAGTCCAGTTGGGAATATTAAGAAAACAAATTTTATAATGAGAAGGCTTATTTCAATATGAGAAAAATTTGCATTTTTCTGCATCAAAATCTCTCATTGATAAAAAGAAAACTTCAACATTTTACTGATAACGTGGATGAGATGGTAAATATGTTGAATGTTAAACATATCATTATGAAATAATATTCTTATGCTCGTGCAAAATATATTAATGAAAACATTATGTTCTGTGATCAAAACATAATATCAGTACAATATAAAATATAATAGCATTTGAAGTATTTCCAAAGAATTGTGTTTTTTCTAACATCTTGAACATAACTTTAGATCAAGTGAACTGTAAGCAAGGAAGAGGACATCTGGTAACGACAAGCCTGTTTAAAAATAATTAGAATAAATCCGGATTTCTTAACTTCTTTGGAAGATCGTTTTTTTATGGATCGCAATTAAGTTTTTCATAACTAAAATATATTGCCAACATTACCTTAAGCAGTCTAGACTAATAGTTTTTATAGTTTTTTGTCATGTAAGACCACTGCTCTAGGGGCCTAACACTTATGGCATGTGAAACTTTGTTAATCAATTGATAGAAAAGTCTATTTTTTTGTTACAATTTAAAAAGTATAACTGTCTTCCATACTTAATCATCAAAGGTTTTCGCTTATTAAAGAACAGCAAATTCTTTTTTTTTACTCCATTATTTCTCTCCACATAATATCGGGACACACTAATAAAATTTTTCAGCTATGAATTTCTACGCAGTTCAGCTGATATAAATATTTGAGATGTACAGTAAATCCTCTTTCTTTTTGATAAAAAAAATTTTTTTCATATTAAAACCTACCATAAAATTGTGCTGACGCACTAACTTTTTAAATTATAATTACTACCTTATAACATAAAAAACTAAGTCCTTCAATAATTTTTATTTCCACACATAAAAAAACCAGTAGTGCGTAGATAAGGTTCGACGTTCCAAGTATTTGATGAAAGAACTTAATTTTTTTATATATTTTAAATTAAAATAGGTAAATTTGCAAAAAAAAAATTGTATAACAATCTTAATTTAAAAATTATATACACACTCCACTACATTGCTGATACAGATGTTTAAACGATAAATTTTCTAGGATATGTATTTTTGTAAACTTTTTCAAGTGTGCAGCAAATTTCCAAAAATCCATTAATACATTTTTCAATTTCGTACGAAATCAAGTTGACAAAAATAGTATTAAAAATCTAGATTATTTAACAAATCTTCCAAAAAAAAATGCTTATATCCTTAAATCTATACGGGTATAAGGATATTATTTTTCTTTAATTATTAATTGGTGCAATAGTTTTCACGTAAGACAAACCGATGGCTGTAGCCAAGTTCGTGGGCATTCCTGATGTAAAGTCCATTCTTAGTGGTGAGTACCACCACATCGTAATCTAATAAAAAAATATTTTATTTTATTTTATTTGTAGATATTTTTAACAATAAATGTGAGAAAATATCCTTCGCTTGAAGGATATTTTTGTAGGATTTTCGGGGAAATATAACAATATTAATTTTTCAATACTAGAAGCTCGGGAACATGAAATTTTAAAATTGCTAATAAATTCGGTTGTTGCAAGCAACTCTTTTTATCTGCGTCTCTTTTTGTATAGTCTTATCGTACTGACAAAAAAACTCAATTCTTCGCATTAAATTATTAATCAAATAATTTTAATTATTCAATTCCCATATTTAAAAAAAAACCTTTTGTTGTTGAATTGCTTAAAGCATTTATCAATTGTTTAATCATTTTCTTAATATTATTTTCTTGAATTAATTAAATAATTAATAACCGTTGAAGTGATGAAGTTAATTTGATTTTTTTTTCGTGAAAGATAATATTTTTCTAAACAAATATTTACAAATGTGTTTATGAAAGTATTATTATTTTGCTAAAGTTGTTTTTATTAATGAATTTCTGCTCTAATCATTATTTGGTTTATAAAATTCATCTTACTCTAAAAGTTAAGCGTTTTATAGTTTTCTTGATTGTTATTATTGACTTTGCGAATTAATATGAAGTTGCTAAATCTTACAAATATTTGATAATCGTTTTGTTACATATAACATGCTTCACTTACATTCCTACACTGAGAAAATGAAAATTAGAGTGGAAAGTTTTAAAGTTATTGTTTATTTTAGTCACAGTCGTAACGTGTTAATTTTTTTAATTGCGTTTTACATTTTTGTATGAATTGCTTGGCAAAAATAATGGAAAAGTTATTTTTTGGGAAAACTTGTGTTGTTGGTTCTGGTGACTTGCTACCAATTCTGATCCTGCGAGGACTAAAACCTTAGCTATAAAGTAATAATGCAATATGTGGAAAACCCTTATCATTTCATCGAATACAAACCAAAACATTATTTTTAAGAAGCTACTCTTGAACCAAGCTTAAATGGAATTCAGTGAGATGGCTGCCAAGTCATTTGAAGATCGTTTTGCTATTCTCCCACTCTAAAAATTTATGTTTTTCTTAAGGAATGATATTTTCTTTCCAAACTATCCGCTAGTGCAGCATATAAGTTTTTGTATGAGAGTTTTCTAAAACCATATTCTTAGATATTTTTTATCAGTGTTATCAGTAGGGACTTCTAAGCCTTGACAGTAGATAGCGGCCATGTATAGCAACATTAAGGCCCTATGCTTCTTATAGGATCATTTACTTAATATGTTTTGGCATATTAACATGGACGGACATAGCGCTCAACAGTATGTGCAAACGATAAATTGTTTTATCAAGAAGGATTCTCTGTTCTGGGCGAAGCGGGCGAATCATGTTTGGAAGGCATTCTCATTTGTCTACAAAAAAACCCACAAAGACAATCTGATAATTCTATAGAACACAACCATATTTTTATAAAGGATTTTCCATTAAGCACTTGTATTGTCTTATTATATGAGAATTCCATAGAACTCAATCACATTTTTATGAAGGATCTCCCTTTAAATACTTGTGTTGACTTGGAGGGCCGCTGTAGTTTGTGGCTTAGTGGCATAGATTTTTGACTTAAGAAAACCCCCCAAGAAAAGGCCCAACAAGATCAAATCGCACAATCTCAGTGTCGAGTTTATATCACTTCCACGTGTAATAATTATGCCCTCAAATCGCACGTACAAAATGTACAATGTGGCATGAGCTGTGTGGTACGTAGTGCCGTCCTATTGAAACCACATGTCGTTGGTGTCATAAAATTCAAGCCAAAATGAAGTTGGCCGCCAGCCGGAAATCCACACCATTGGGCGCTTTTGGATGCCATGTGGATTGATATTGTCCTGAATACGTTAATCTTGCTTGTTGACTTATCCATTCATCCAGAAATAGAGAACGATTATGACAAGCGTAAAATAGGCGAAACGCGTGGAACGTTGCTCCATAAGAACACCCATTTTGATTTAAAAAAAAAAATTTTATTTGCATGTGTTGTTTAGCGCTATGTCTGTCCATGAAGATTTGGCAAAACGTATTGAATAAACCACATTCAATTTGACAGATGCAACCTTAATATAATGGCCAGCATGAAATGTCAAAGTTTGACAGTCTCTATTGGAAGACCCGATATTTTTTGAGAGTTTGGGAACACAATTTTTTATTTTACTCTCTCGCTACAAATTTTGTATGGGGAAGCATATTTTTTTAATTTGCAGTTAATCTTACAGAGCTTTTGTATTAATTTATGTATTATGAAAATAGTTCCTAAGTCTTGAAGTTTTTAAAATTTTTCACAATTTTCTTTTCATTTGGATTATTCTTAATTCTTTATATTTACCTTTGATTTTAAGGCCTTATGTAAAGTAGACCAATAACCTTCCTAAAGCTATAAATATAAGAAAAAGTTCTTTAGCCTGACTAAATTATAAAAGAATAGAAAGAAAAACAATACTACAGATGACACCCACCAAAGTTGGTGTGGGTGACGGAAAATCGTTCCAAAGTCAAACAAACCTTTTTGGAATATAAATACAAAACTCAATAACCAATCCTTTAAAATTGGGATCTGATATTATTATATATATTATGAAACTTTGATTAAAGAGAATATCTCTAATAGATGGATTTACAGTATATTGCCTCAATTTCAGCCATTTATTCGCAACAATGTATATTTCCTGCCAATCGAATAAATATTAGAAAATTATATTGATGCTTTATCAGGAGTAGTAGATACTTAATTGAGCATTATAATTCGTGCTGAATCAGGTCACTTCGGAGCAGTAATTAGATATGACCAGATTTATAATATAATTGTGGCAGCTCATGCTTTCGTTTTTTTTTATAGTTACGGCAATCATAAGTGGTGGGACATAGAAATTGATTGGTTTCATTAATATTAGGAACACCAGATTTACTTTTCATTCCTGCCTGCTGGAATAAAACAGAGCTTTTGTTGGCTTAGTTGTTTTCTCTTTTCATTTGGCTGGAGTTTCCATTTTATGATCAATAAATTTCAATACAACAGAGATTAATATACGATGAACAGAAATCAGTTTCGATCGAATACATTTATTTGTTTGATCTCTAGGAATTGCAGCCTTAGTTCTTTTATATTTATGAAATGAAAATTTTCTGCAATTGCTTTTCGTTCAAACAAAATTTTTCTTTAAACTCACTTCGGATAAGTGAAAACCGATTCCTTTAAATGAGCTCTCAAAACTTTTTTCAAATGGTTTTTTTAACTAAAGTTAAAATATATGATATTCGTACATATACATATGTAAACATAAAACAAATTTATGCCAATATTGAATTCAGATTTACGTTTTAAAATCAGATTTTATCGATTGCATGTAATACGATGCAAATGAGCCAGACGCCACTGCAAAGTGTTTTGCTGGCGGCAAATGAATAATTTTTTCCTTTCAGCTACGATTGTTTTTATTTAGTCTTACAAGACAGAATGTGTTTATTTTAAACGGTTTTTCACTAAAGCGGATTATCTTTTAAGCAAAGTAAAATGCTTAGAAATTTGTCAACAATAATAGATTTTTTTCAATTAATCGCTCTTTTTCCTAAAATCTGCTCGTTTATACAAATTCGACTGTATTATTAACAACTCGAAATTTAGATATATCCTCTTTTTATCTTTCTATTTATTCAGAAAACTAGAAGAGATGCACTCAAAGAAATTACGAAAATTTATAAAATTCTGTCGTCCTTAACATTTTCTTATGTACTAATTTTTTTAAGTTTTCTTAAATTCTATTACGGGACCAACTAAGTAATTCCTTTAATTAATTTTTTCTTAATTTTAAAAAATTTTAATAAAATTAAGGGATAACTTGCTATTAATTTTACTTAATTAAAATTTAAATATTTAATATTAGACATATAGTGAATTTTTAAAGAATATATATATATATATATATATATATAGAATATATATATATATATATATATATATATATATATATATATATATATATATATATATATATATATATATATATATATATATATTTATATATATATATATATATATATATATATATATATATAATATATATATATATATATTTATATATATATATATATATATATATATATATATATATATATATATATTTATATATATAATATATATATATATATATATATATATATATATATATATATATATATATATTTATATATATAAATATATATATATATATATATATATATATATATATATATATATATATATATATCCTTAAATATAAAATATTCTTTATTAAGTTATGAAGTATTTTCATATTTCATTTTATTGATTTAAAACAGTTTTACCCATGGGCGTAGCTAGAGAATTGTCTAGTAGAATTTTTCTGGTGAGAATACAACTTCTCAATAAAATGAAATATTATGTCGTTTATTAGAAATTCCATAAGAAGGTTGGGGTAGTTAAGATTTTCCTGAAAATTTTTTATTTATATTTTCTCGGCTTGCACTGGAGTAAAACATGATTTTTCAAAAATATATTACTAACAAGTACCAGAGAATGACAGTGCCATCCCTGTCACAAAACACACCATCTCTGACATATTTCTTTATAAACTTGGAATGAAAAAATTGCGTCTAACACACTGTCCACATTTGCAATTTTGTTGCAGCAATTCTTGGTTGTTTTAGGAGAGAGAGGTAAGAAGCTTGGGGAGGGGTACAGAGTTTCATGTTCTCTGCAATTCTCTTTTGCTTTAAAATTCTTACTATTCAACTTGATGTTTGGTGTTGTTGTATTTGACGTTTTATATATGTTTTATACAAGAATTGCAATACCAGATTTTTTCTAATGTGGACACTTAAGCAATTCCGTAGAAGAATTTCATGCAACAAAATTGATTTCAGCTTCAAATCATATGCATTCAGGCATGTTTGGAAACGAGTGACTGCTGAGCGGCTCCTTGTGATTCTATGGTAGTGCTGGCAGGTACTCGTACCGAGTATCGATTATCGTGCTTTTTATTTATTATTGGATACTCCGTACTCAAAAGTGGTTACTCGGTACTACCAGAGTTGTAGATTTTTTTGTAAAGTTTAATGCCAAGTTTAATAGCTAAAATACAAATTTGTGTAAAAATACAACATAGTCCTGAAATGCGATAAAAAAAACTTAGTTTATCAAGGAGTAAAAATTGTCATATGCTATTTTTTACATTTTAATGATAAAAAAACATGTACATATGTATTTATAAATAGAAAAATATACATACTGTTTGGCAGTAAATATAATAACTCATTAGAACCTCACGATTCCTTACTTAATATACGCATACATATGTATAAATATATAGGTATTTGTATGTATGTACTATGTACTTAGATTTAAATGTGTCCATATTTTTAAGGCTTCAATCAAGTCAAAATTTTAATTTGTCAATGACTTTGCTGATCAAACAATTCCATTGAAAGTATCGAATAGTATTGAGTATCCAAACGAAAAGTACTGAGTATTATTGAATAAAGGAAAGTAGTACAATTAGCCGGCACTGGTCTGTAGTACGTATATACTCGTACATACCTATTTACTCAATTATACTCAATACACACTTAATATTTTGTTCTTATTTATAAATTTTGATCTCAAGTCAAAATCTTACAACTGTGCATGAGTTTTTCCTTATTATCATAACTTTTTTATTCCATATTTGACAGACAGCTTGTGATATAGAGTATAATTTTCATTCATAAGAGTATAAAACGTTTTGCATATTTAATTTATTTTGTCTACTATAGATTCGCTTGAATTCTGATATATTTTTGCATATAACGTAAATTAACAATATTTCAATTAAATTCACACGCAACCGGATGTATTGGTAAAACTACTACGAAAAAAAGATAAATATTAAAGTCGAATAAATGAATAGAATACAACTCTAAACTTTGGACAAAGTCACAAACCTACGAGATTATTTCCCTCTATTTAAGGTGTTTTTTGTATTAAGCATCCGTTTTAATTCACGTATAATTTTCAAAAATTATATACAAATCTCAATTTATTTCAAATATTCAATATGAATGAAAATCGATTGTTTGAAAATTGTCTACTTGTTGGCAGGCATATAATGCATATATGCATATGTATATATATATATATATATATATATATATATATATATATATATATATATATATATATATATATACTTTTTTCGCTTATCATTTCGTTTTGTATTTGTTCAGTCAGTTTGTAGTCTATAATTTACTTTAAACAACTTTACACTCTTTCATGAAATGTATTTTTAGTTTATCTAGTTTTACAAAAACGGAAATCTTGATAACTGTTTAAATCAAGTGGGTAAAAGATTATTTTCAAGTTTTATTTTTATCACAGACAATAGTTTTGGATGTAGATTTTTTAAAGAAATTGAAATTCTAGGTCAAATATGTTGTTTAAAAAAAGTCAAGTGAATTGTAACACAATATCTTTGGCAGCAACTTTTTCCATGCACTTATGTACTATATATCTACATATATTTACATGCATATATATTTCGCTTTTTAAATGTGACATTGTCATATCGAAATTTTAGAGTTTGTAAGAAAAAGTATTTCTCTTTATATGCAGAAAAATGAAGTTACATCAAAGCTTCAGATAAAACATGGCCATCTTAAGAAATCGGTACTTTTTAGTTATTTACAAAAAGTATACCTCAATATGTTTTATTTACATATGTGCGAATAAAATCAGAATTATATCTGAAACTATATCTAAGTTATAGCAAAAAGTTCGATATATTTTCAGATATGACTACTCTGCATATAAGGACCGATATGATGTTTATATTTGCTTATTTTAACGAGATTATGGCAGTGAAACTGCCAAGATACCTTGGCTGTACCAACTTCAACCACGTCCCAGCGAAACTGTCTTAAACAGGGGACGGAAATAACTTTGTTCTGGATATAGAAGGTTGCACTAAAGTACATTACTTTGTAATTTGAACTGGCTACAATTTTATTATAAATTAGATAAAGAGCTTTGTTTTAGTGAAGAGTTTATTCGAGAGTGTAAAACTCATGGCATGAATTGGGGAAAAAAACTATATCGCTTAAATGGTTACTTCACGAGTTGGTTCATAATTGCGCTCAAATACCCTAATTTTGAATTATTGCTGGCAAAACATTTGTCTCCAAATTTAAATTATGACATTACTTTTGCGCCACCTTGTACTATTATTTAGTGTAAATTTAACGGCAAAAAATTACTCCCATTCAAAAAAGTTTCAACATTCAGATAATTTCCAATGGCTTCAATAAATATTTGTGATTGAAGGATGCTTGCTCTCTTAGTTCAGGGTATGTTGATATATGTATGTGACGCGCAAAATAGAAAGGGACCTAAGGGTAAAAACCGGTTTTGTTCAGGAGAGCCATTTTAAAGATTTAAATACGTGTATCACTTTCATAAAACGCGCACATCTCTGGGGAGGAACACTTTTGGGGCATGGGATCGATCTCATTCGATGCTCAGATGTTGTCCACATCAAAAAAAAGTGAAAATTGATTTTTTTACCCTTAGTTGCCTTTCTCTATGCGCTGTCACATATACGTACATATATATAAAACGTTTTTTTATGGTTTCATATTAAACTACAATTAGTTATTTGACACTAGCAGTACACTTTTTATCTCCGAAGGGTAGCATCTTGCTAAGAGTTAAAATTTATCTCTTTTATGTGATCGCAATTGTATCAGTTATTAATTGAAGAAAAATAATATTTTCATGCAAATTTATAATAAGTATTTTTTTTTTTAATAGAACGCCTTCAAAATACCGACTTTCAGTGATTTGTAGAAATAATTCAGAATTTTTATCAAAAGAAGTAAGGAAATTTTGAAATCAACAAAAATGTAATTCCTTAAGAATGAAATATTTTTTCATTGGAAATTATAAACGCTCCAGATAAAGTTGCTACTGTCATAACCATTCTGTAAGATTATTATTTTTATACATATTATAACCAGTGCAAATATTATTATTATTATGATTGTTGATGGTCCTTATAAAATAATTTTAATTTTTCGGCTTGCTACAACCATTACAAAATACTTTCTAATCATAATATGACTATATATTTAGGAATTTTCATAAGCGATTTGATTCTCATATAGTATTTTAAAGTTTTTATATAAACATGTGAGTTTGAATGCTTTAAATATAAACTGGTTGAAGTGCACTGTTGAGTTAAGTAGCGCCAATGTTTTCCTTTCTGAAAAAAACGTAAAAGTAAATTTCGATTAAAGTAATTAAATTCGAAATAATTTAATTCATAACGAAAAATGTTTGCCAGTGGACAAACTTCATTCATTTCTTACACTCTAAGCCATTTTCAATCGAAATTATGCCCTATTGTTTTTCTTAAATTTTTTTTCGTTTTCATAATTTCATTCCGGTTCTTGGTATCTTCATATGTTTCATTGATTTTGTTAAAATTATTTTCAAGCATTGAACATTTTCACATGAATTTGGAACGATTTTCCGTCATCCCACGTCAAATTTGGTTTATGAACAGACCGGTTTCGGCTTTGTGCCATCTTCAGTGTTCTCGAATACTCACATGACTTTGATTTTGAAAAATTGTTAATTGAAGTGTTTATTATCTAAAGATGGTTAAGAGTCAGTAAATACAAAAAGAATAATTAAAATCGGTTGATGAGTAGAGGAAAAATGTGTCGGAATCGTTTCATCTTTGCCTATTTATATATAGAAGCCAAGGTAGATGATTATTTTTTACCAAATTTTGTCCCAGCAAAAACAGTGCAAGTTCGAGAGTGCAAATTTCTACCTGCCATTGCATTATATCCCCTTTTTAATGCATATTCACAGATTTGGAAGATCTCTTCAATATATTTGGGATAGTTAATTTTTCATTATTGAAATCTATTCCAATTAATTACCTTTTTGTAATTGGCATTTCAAAAATTTATTATCTTTTGTGGCGTTATATTTTCACAAACTAACATTTGGTTGGCTCTAATCAACTCTACAAAGAACGTCAATTAGTTTGAAAGGATTTAGCATCGTAGGTTTATAAGAAAATCTACAAATATAAAGACACAAGGACTTTTCTGTACACACATATTATTTTAGAAATCGAAAACAGATTTCTGTGGATATACACAAGTGTTTCAGATTTGTAATCAAAGTTTTCCAAACTTGACTTTCTAGGACAATGGAAAATGGATTTAATAATCACACTCTGGAGACAATGAAAACGTTGTTCCTTGAGAATAACTTTAATATTTTCATACTGGTATTGGTAGGCAAACTGATAAAAAAAAGTGAACAAGTTTTCGTTGTCGTGGACTTTGTGTATTGGTTTTGATCTTGCGCGATACTGCCAACTTGTAAAATAAGTTCGCCTTGATTTGGAAGTATCACAAACCCAATTTTTATTAACGAAATGACGATATTTTAGGCAATCTACTCATGCATAATTTATGTGTAGAAAACCTGAAACAATATTAAAATATAATTTCTTTAAGTATTTAACATATTTTCACACAATATAAAATATTTTTTTTTTTAAATTTGGGTTATTATGTTTGCTTTCAGCCATATTATTTGTGTTAATTGAATATCTTATTGAAGCAAATAATGAATTAAATATTCCAATTATAAATAACCTGTAATGATTGATTAAAAGGAAAATAGCTAAAACCAAACCGATACTCAATCATAATTGACGTCTTCTAAAGCCGTATACGCAAGCGTGCGTCAATCGCCGTTGCAACAACAAAAATTAATTTTAATAATAATAAAAACGAAAACGTAAAAAAACATTTAAAAATTTATGCAATTTTCCTATAAATGTTAATATTTCTCCTCTTGACTTTAGTAAGCACGAGAATATTGCAATATTTGTTTAAGTAATTTTAAACTTTTAATGTTGCTGCGATCTGCCTTTTACAAGTTTGAAAATATTGCAGCGAAAATATCATTTGTTAACTTTTCGTCATTTAATTGTAGCATTTGTTGTACGAATAAATTTTTAATTTGTGCTCTTTTAAATTTATTTGTTTAACATCAATTGTTATTTAGTGTTTTTTAATTAAACAGATCACGCAACTGCAAATCAGAAGTTTTGTTCAACTTTAAAATTCATAGAATCAGCATTGCATAATAATTACAAATTGTTTTTTTTTGTCGATTTTGTGCACAATTTTTTTTTCTATTCGCCAATGAATTTCTATAAAAAGCCACAAAATCAATCGAATCAATACGAATTTTAAATATTGTTGTGATTAAGCACACGTGATGATCATTAATATTATTTTTCTGCCTGGGGCGTGAGTACAGAATTTTATTCGCGTGACTGTACCCGAGTGTTAAAAATGTTTACGTTAATATTGTTTGCATATGAAAAAATTTGATTTTGTGAACTTTAAAATGTTTGATATAAGAAATTTTTGTGTAATAATGACATGACAGAAGACCGACGGAAACTGCAACACCGTAATATATCGCTAAATTTTAGCTATTTTCGTTCAAGGGTATATTATAAATATATTGAACATCAAGAAGTGTGTCATTCTAAATTGAAATTTGTAGATTTCAAAATATCTGACAAACAGTTTAGTAACTTCTGCTGTTGTAAACATTTTAAAAATAAGTTAAAAGTTCGAAATGTAATGTAAATGATAACGGTTTATTTTAATTTACAAAATAAACTTATTTCCATCCAGTGAAAAATGGAAGTTCTTAAAGAACGACATTTTTATTGATAAAAAAAATATCCGTAAGAGCATTTTTTCGACTTCCCCGTAAGTAAAGTTAAGAACACCTTGATCAAATTGAAAAAAATACTTATATCTTTAGGTTTATATGAAAACAGTATTGTTAGAGGAAACTATTTATTACTTTTACGTAAGAAATAACAAATTATGACTATTACCATGTTCTTACCCTCTCAGGACTTTAATTTTTAGCAGAAATAAAAAATTAAATTTTTTTTTTAAATTAATATCTATGTTAAAGATAGATAATAATTCAGCTAAAAGCCATTTTTGTATATAAAAGCCTGTGATAAAATCATTTGGAAAGGGGCTAAATCTTAGTTTTCTTGCATTAATCATCATGCATCATCATTTTCATAATTTTCTTGGAAGTTCTTTTTTACTAAGCCTCTCTATTTTACTTCCACAGCTACATCCTACATATACTATGCACTGTTGTGTTCGAGTTCAATTCCAGTCAATAAATTTATAAACAAGAATCTAAATAATGTTTAAAATCCAACAAAAAATAAACTGCGCTAAGAATAGCAATAGAATTACTTCCGATAACCCGTTTGTTTCATAACAACCTGCACATGACTTCAGAACCAATGAACAGAATCGCAAAAGACAATATCTTGCAATGACAAGGCTATGTTGAAATGATTGGAAGAGATTCGAATTTTCTCGACTTCCATATCACCAGTTTATTGACTTTTTTGAAAGGTCTTTTTTACACGGCAATACAAAAACAAATATTAGTTATTTCCCACTGAGAACAAACTTCATATCGGGAAGCTGTACAATTTTTTCAATAGTCACAATTTCTGTTTCCTTATGTGGAAGTAATTTCATCATATATTGAATAAGAATTTCCTTTAAAGAGAAAGTATTTTTAAATCGAGTTTTACAGATTTATAGACGTGATTCATATTGACTTTATAGGACATTGAAAATTCTACCATTGGTTTCTTGAAATTTATGAAAATTTCACTCCTTGAGAATGACTTCCGTTTTCATTGGGTTATTAAAAAACAATTTCTTTAAATTTCTTGTCTAAACAATAGAATTTTGTATAATTTATAGCATTCAAGTTGCTCAAATGTACTTTTTAACTATATTGGGCATAGATCTTTTGCGAACTACGTAGCCCAATTTAATGCAATCATTGATGATGTCGTTTTTAAAGAAGTGTTTCCTGCTAGACGTTAAGCGTTCGTATTTTCTGTGGGTAGATGCGATGGTTGCAAGTTATAGCTTTCGGATTGGTGATGTGTAATGCAAATCAAGAGTATGAACTTGGTCCTGCCTTAGGAGATCGTCATATTATATGGACCATATTTATTTCATGCATTTGGAGTAAAATCGTAGTACTCCTACACCCTTGTAAAATATACTTTACGTCCGCTTACTACTAGTCGCGTTTTTACAGGGTCTATCGATTGAAACAAGCTTTTCAAAAACTAATTTTTTTCCATAACTAAATCGAGTGCCCTGAAGAAAGCTCCCAGCCTAGGAAAATTAATTTAGTTTTATTATTTCCCATGATACTAGATATGAGTCTGATTTACTATGGGTAAAAACTTTTAAGCCTCTACACTCCAGGATGTAATAAGTTCAAAGTATATTGGATCATCAGGATAACATTCATGCGGGAACAGTCAATGACATAATTTCTAATATCCATGACACCATACAAGATATGTTGAAGCCTAAAAATATCGCCCGTATCGCAGAAGAAATTTGAGGTTGTAGAAACGAAAACACTGCCAATCATCAGATGTGTTACAATCAATATTTGAAATTGTCGCGACTGCTTTTGATTGTAGCAGAGCTAGAGAATCATAATTATTCAGCAGACAAAGAAATACGTATAATATATTTATATATGCCCCAAAATATTTCGCTGTATTAGATTAACATGTAATGGTAGACAATTTAAATTATAACATTACCTTTGCGCCACCTTGTACATTTACATCGCATTTTTTTGAAACATAAATATAATCAGTAAATGCTATTGTTCAAATGATTAGTTAGATGAGTTTTCAACCTAAAATCGGTATTCAGACAATAATCGGTATAGTAGATGTTTCTATGATTTCAGAAAAGCTCTCAGCGTAGAAAGGCCACTATAGGGAGTTGCTGTTGCCACAGGCAAATTTTTCAAAGTTTGAATATAAATATTTTCAAGCAGTGACAATTTTTTTCAAATAGATAGAGATATTGTAAAAACTTATTCGGTTGGACCTCGCTTAGAATTTTTCACAATATTTTATAAAATTAAATTGCCAAAATCGCTTTCATCAAGCAAATGTTAGATTAATATATAATTTATACAACAATAAAATTTTTCACATTCCCACACAAAAAACAATAGATGAAAGAAACCAAAACAAATATTGAAGGACTTGAGTAAAATCAAATAGACGCTGTAACCTAACAAATCATGAGTAGTGCTATTAAGCTTTGCTGGTAAATTCTCTTCAAACATCTAACGACCAGGTTTGCGTTAGAAAATGGGAACATTAAAAGTGAGCCACAATTGAGAAAAGCCAAACGTTACACATGCGGCTTGCAATCTATTCTCTCAGTCACTGTATCTAAGTATGTATGCATCGAAAAACTGCATTACGAGCTTAATGTTCATTTCTGCTGCAACAGTCTTTAAATAAAGTTAAAAACGTTTTAGAAATTGAACTCCAACTTAATGGAATGCAAATGTAATCAACGGTTTTTCTCAGGTTTTTATTTATTTATTTATTTATTTATTTATTTATTTATTTTCTGTTGTTGCAAGAGTTTAAAGTACAAGACGAGCAGGTATTAGATTAATATCAAGTATAAATAAATAAAAATAAAAAGCATAGAAGTGCCGGTATGAACTGACTTAGACTAGATTGAATCAGTTGAAGACCATGCACTTGGTGCTAACTAAAATAAAAACAACAGCAAAAACAGCAACAACAACAACAACAACAGCAACACAATAAGAAATTCATTACAAAAAACCTACAACAACAATTACTTATACATATAAAATAATTTTTAAAATGAATAAAATACTAGTAACATAAAAAGATTTACAATAGAGCGAACTTTTTGGTTAAACAAAACAGAAAACGATTACAAATCAGGTAACACTTAGAACAATAATAATTATAATAATAATAACAACAACAACAATAGCAGCAGTAGCAGCAAAACAATAAACGTCACAAATAACATTCAGAGTCACCTGCTTTATATCATAGATAATTCATTTGATATTTATGCATTTATCAAGAATATACGAGTAATTAACACTAGAAAAACAAAGTGAGCAACAAAATTATTACTATGTGCACACATACCGTTTATAGGAGATGGTGTTAGAATTGTCGCTGTTGTGAAACAAATTAAACAATTGCACAATTGCAAACAAATAAACAAACAAAATCTATTAATAAACTTGTAATTATATTTTTAAACGGTTACACTTTTTTGGTGTTTGAAAAGTTTTTCAACTATAGACTCGGCTGTACAGCAGCTAGTTGCAGTTTAACAATTTTTTATTAGTTTATTGTGGTTTCTTAGCCAAGTTAAAGTATATATACATATACATAAGAATATGTAAGTAAAAGCCAAATTTAAGTAAGAAATTGCATTTTTGCTTACAATTAATATTATTGCTGGTTTCATCGACTAATCGAGTAAATAAATAAAAAGGCTCACCAAAATTTTTACGAATTCCGATGAATTTTTAATAGATTTTTAACAGATTACAAAGTAATGGGTGGTACTGTACTATTTTCAATGCATAGCAATGAAGTATTATAATGGTGAAAATAATTATCAACTCACACCATTATCTGAATACTTCATTTTTGTTAAATAAATAATTTTATTGGTTAATATTTAATAAGTTAATCTTAGCTTTTTAAAGATTTTTTTATATTTGCTTAATATATGTATTTGCATTATCTTGCCAGACATCATATAAATTAAAGGTTTCTTGAATACAAAAAGTAATCGGCTGATAAATCATTATTTATTTCCAATGATTAATCCCCTAATTTTTAAACGACCGAAAAAAAAAATATATATATATATATATATATATATATATATATATATATATATATATATATATATATATATATATATATATATATATATATATATATTGTTTTTCAGTGGGGGCTTAGGTTTCAGTTATATAATTATTTTTTTAATTGACTAGTCGGATTAATCGCTAAGTGTTAATTATTCGAATAACTTTCAATATTCGATTAATTAATTTTACGATTACTTTTACTACTTCCATTAATTTCAGTTAATCGATTAGTTTTATCCATTCCACTAATTTTGATTATTCTCTTGATTTTTAATTAGATTTAACAGTTTTATTTGTTTTATTTTTATTTTTCGATTAATCGAGTAATATACGTCTTTTTTGTTGTATTAATTGTTTCAAGAAAAAAGTTTTATACAATGTTGTATTGAAGTGTTGACTTTATGGTTTCGTTCGGTTGCATATTACACTAACGTGCCATTCAAATCGTATAATATGGATGACCGAATCAGTTTACCTCCACCAAAAATAACTACAATGAATCGTGTAACTTTCCATGGTTATTTTTATTCTTAAAATTTTTATTTGCATCCAAATCACTTTATATTAGATAAATGCAGTTATCATAACATAGTTCTTACAGCTATACGTTTTTTCATTCATCTATAACAGCACTTAAACCATTAAACGAAAGCTTTGAAACTGAACCTTATATGCGGTAAATGTTAGACAAATATTATAGGTTTGAATATGATTTGTTCATCATTTATTTACTTGCGACATGTAAAACTTTTTTCTTCAAAACTCTTGATAGTTTCAGTTTGTGCTGTTTGTGTAAGCAATAATTAACAAAACTAATGTAGTTCAGAAAGCGCATTCTATTCGAAGCTTATGTACGACAATAACATTTTAAGGCAATTTTTCGTAATTATTACTAGACCATTTGGCAGTGAACTTGAAATCATAATTACATATTCAGCCAGAGTTTGTGTTAAAAAAGTTTTATTTAAATGCACACATACACGCATTTAATATGCGGACAAAACTTTGTGCATTTTTTTTGTTATTGCTTGTTAATTAATTTTTATAAGGAAAATGTATATGTATGTGTAAATTTATTTATATATATGCGTAAATAAAATTAATTTTATAGTTTAGCAATTTCTGAAACGAAATAATTATGTGTTTTTTTTAATTAATCCCCTAGTCCATACATGCACACACACGCGCACACATACACACACTCACACACACGCACATACATGTACACATATTAATAATAAAACTTGATTTGTTATCGATTTCTATGTTTAACTGTCAATGAACGATCGATCGACATTGTGGGTCGTTGTAAATGCACTGGCTTCGTTTTATGCAGGTATTGGTGCTGTTGCTTTTAGAAAATTTTCGCTAGAATTTTACAAATTGTTGGCTTGTGTGTCTATCGACTGCATTAAGTCATGGCTGTGTCTTAGACGCCACCTTAAATTAAACATAGAACTACTCTTTAAGAATTTTAAATTATTTCTTGCCTTTGTTTTTGACACTATTTTGTCTTACTTAATAATTACGTTTGCTTCAAAATGGCAAATGAATGATATTGATTTACTTACATCAAAGCTTAGAAAAACCCCAATTTACTGCAACTATTCTTTAATTGGGCCATCAAATAGATAGTGTTGGACAAAACATTGCAACCATTAACTAATAATATTTTATATGCCACAACGTAAGGAGAGAAGCACTATAGGTTTAGCTCATTTATATGTATATAGAATTCTTTTTGTGGAATCGTAACTCTTAAGGGTGCGTACACAGTGGCCGCTTGTTGTCGAGCCGGGCCGACTGACGCTTAAGGCTAGAACACAATGTGCAGCTGAGGCGTGAGGCGAGAAGTATACTTCTCTCTGTTAAAAGTAAAATACATTGCCTCAAATGTATGCGAGCACAATGTGAATCTGAGGCTGAAGCTGAGGCAAAGCCTGAGGCGCAAAGTTCGAACATTTTAACTTTTTACAGCGCCTCAAATTAACAGCGCTTCTTTAACATATTATGTTCGTTTACATTTTTTTTACAGAATATTTTTATTTTTCCACAAATTTATTTTTGAACAAATACACAAAAAACTTAAATTAATTTTGTTTATTATGTTAACATTGACAGTTAACAGATTGTGTTAATATATTATTATATCCAGAGATGCCAATAATGTTTATCGTTCATACAAATTCAATACATTTGTACATAAAATTTTGATTAAGTACAATTGGCAACAATGAACTCACGCTTCATCATTGTGTTTGTACTTCAAACTCCGCCTCAGCTACAACTTCAGCTATTGCCTCAACTTCAGCCTCAGCTGCACATTGTGTTCCAGCCTTTATTGGGAAAACCAATGCGAGAAAACTGGTACTATTCAAATTACTACAAATAAGCGCGAACAGGTCATAGTGGGCGCCGAGCTGGTCAGAGCGCAAAGCTGATTGAGTGCGAGAAAACAGTTCCAAAGCGTATTTCAGCGCCGAAAACATTTGTTTATGTTATGTTGTTATGATTTCAACTTGTTTGGAAAACATAAAAAAATTAAAAACAAAAATTTAAGAAAAAGTAAATAAAACATGCAATCAAAAAAAATAATAATAAAAAGTAAAAATAAAATAAATATTAAAAAATAAAATAAAAATTAAACAAAAAATTAAAATTCAAATAAATAATAAAAATTAAATAAAATTATGAAAATTATAAAAAAATTAAAAAAATCTTATAAACAAAATGTTGGGAGAAGAGCCCAAGCTCCGGGTATCCAATTGTAGATTGTAAACGAAAAGCACAAGATTTTTTAGAAAAATTCAATCATTTATTTCTTGTTAAAATTCCTGAAATGCACATTAATAAATTCACTGATTTTATGTAATTTTAAAAAATTGTTTTACAAAAAATTACTAACTTTTTCGTATGGAAACCAAGAGCTACACTTCTTTAGGTTATTAGCACAGTATCTTCTATTCTTATCCCGAACTGGTCTTTTATACGAGCAAAAATGAACTTTTTAAATACCGCGTGGAAATAAGTAAAAAATACAAATTTAGAAATGTGAGTTAAGCGATAAGTATTAGTTGTTACTTATCGCTTAACTGTGCAATAAGGATTACCGATAATTAGTAATACATTGTAGCGATTAGACTGTGGCGCTAACACAAAATTTAAAAAAAAAATGTAATAAAAGAAGTAAATAAATGCATACAAACATACATAAAACACAAATAATAGATAAAATATCAGCGCTGATTCTCGCATCCACTATGCACCTCAAGTTCTCGCAATAAGCGTCAGTCGGCTCAGCTCGGCAACAAGCGGCCACTATGTACGCAGCCTAAGGGGCTTGAAGCAATTTTGATTTGCTATTCCTTATTGAAATGTGAATTGATTGAAACTTTCCTACCTGCGAAGATTCTTGAGACTCACAAGCACAGTGTAAAAATTACAAATATTAATCGCAACTACTTGCAAAAGAAGTATATACTGTATGAAAGCTAACAAATCTTAGAAGGAATAATGAAAACATTGTTTCTTATCGTCGAGAGAGTGAGGGATAGAGAGAGAGAGAGACAATCGTCAAGCTATAAAACAAATAATTCGTTTAGTCGTTTCAAGAATAAAATGTAAAAAAATTATTTATTTAAACTGGGTTGAAGGTTATTTTTTTGGTCATAAAACTCGTTTAAGGCGCATACTATTTTTAGAAAAATATATGTTAAATCTAATTAAAAAATTTAGATAAAAGTATTAACAGAATACCTTTATGTTTTTAAGACTTTATTATGTTCACTTACAAATAAGAAGATAAAGCGATGGTGAAACAAATTAAAAATCTTTTTACGCTTTAGATTATTTAATGTCAATGTTAAATGAAAAATGAACCAAAATTGGAGCACAATTTTAAAAAAATTTAAGGTATAATTAAAATTATTAATAAAATTTATTACAGTCTACCGAATTGACGCCAAATTTACAAAAATTTTAGCTTTAAAATTAAATTGAAATGAAGGTTAGCAGAGAGCTTAGCTGCATAGTTCTAAAAACTACAAACTTTACTTAAAATATTACTTAAGCTCAAGGTATTCCTTCATAAAGTTGATAGTCAAAGAGTATCGAAAAATCGATAGTTACAAAAAAAATAGTTCAACCATTTAATAAGGCCTTGAGCTTAATATTTTAATTAAAATTATTAAAAGAGGTCAAAAAATATATAGAGATATTATTTAGTTTGAAAATTGAATGATCCACGGCTTTAATTTTCTCCAACCTTTAGACTTTCTATATTCATATGTGACGTTTCTGCTATTTTAACTGCAAATTATTAATTTCTTCACTGAACTAGATTTCATCAATAATTTTTAATTTGCTCACCCCCGGAGAGGGTGAATAAGTTTATCGATGACAGTAGTATAGAAAACTCTCTTGACTTAATCGAGCATCGTCGCAGTGATCGGATTAGATTAGGGAATTTGTGCCCGAAACTCGATCTTTTTTACGAACTACACGTTCTTCATTGAGAGCACATCCATTCGTGGCCGCAGACCCAACGAATCGCACTACAGAGGTAATTCGTGCTTCATGATTAAATTTATTTCATTAATTGGTTAATAACAATAAATTAACTTAAATTTCGTAACAGTTTCATTTACTAAATTTAAAAATAATGTCTGTAGAATTGAATTAAGGTTTTGTTAACCCACTTTTATTAAATTTTACAACCAATTGTACTTATTAAATTGTATTTAGTAAAAATTTAAACCAGACCATCCTAAATTTATGATAATTTCGAGCTCACAATATAGCAAAAACAAATCATTAATGTCTAAGTATTTAATATTTATCAAATTCGTTATTCGCGATATTCTCCAAAATAACCATTTTAATATTCTATTGTTTGTTGTTGGCTTAGCTAGGTATATGCCTGCATTTCATTGGCGCTAACCAAATCATCAGTACCCTTTTAGCCAAATCATGATTGAAAGCATTCAAAGCTCGTATACTTATGCCACAGACAAAAAGACGCAGGTCAATTATAATTGTTTGTTGTGTTGTGATTGTACAAAGGCTTTCTAAAGCTGTTTATACTTTTGTGTTTTTGTTGATTACAAATAGAAAAATATGATTGAGTTCTGTTTGAATTCTCATATATTGTTTGTAGTCTGTGGCATAAGTATACGAGCTTTGAATGCTTTCAATCATGATTTGGCTAAAAGGGTACTGATGATTTGGTTGGCGCCAATAAAATGCAGGCATATACCTAGCTAAGCCAACAACAAACAATAGAATACTAAGTATTTAATGTTTAACTATAAAATATAAAAGTTGCATTCTTTAGAAGCTTTGAACTGATCAGTGGAATTAAATCATTTATGTAATTACGTTCTTATCAATAAATGTTAACATCACTAATCATATGTATATAATAATACAATTAACTTTTCATCTTTATCAGATGGCGAGTATGTTTGGAATAATTAATTTATTATGAAATATATTCATGTCTATATATTATGCTTCATTAATTTATTTATATCCTCTTCACAATAAAACTAATATGTAAACGAAAGTGAAACAAAACTCTTGTTTGTATTAAAAATATTTAGCAAGTTAAAAACGAGTAGTATCAAGCCCTAAAATAGTATTCAGTGCAGGACATATTGCATATTTACATGTTTTATGTCCAATATATTTAGAAAAAACAACGTTAATTTACACCCTACTGCACATTTTTAGAAAAGAACACAGATATGCGGGAAAGGCAAAATACAGGTAAGAGATGAAAATCAAAAATATATAAATTAGACAAGTAATAGCGAATAAACATATATGATTTTTACACTTGGTATCTTTTATAATCCCCTTTTCATTCATTACTATTATTTATTAAATTCTCAATATGGTTGACAGCGCCAGACTAAAAAAATACCAGGTAATATAGTTATGTCTTTTCCTTTAAATAAATTAAAAAAACATTTAATTTCTTTGGTCAACATCTGTGGAGTTTAGTTCTTCTTAAGCTTCAACAGCAAGCAGTTTGTTAATTTTTTGTTTATAAATACCATTAACAATTGCTCATAGACTTAAATGTTTCCTTCAAAAATAATATGCTAAGTGCAAACTATGTGCCTGTTTAGATTGGACGATTTTTGTCGCTGCAATTCTTAGTTTGTAGGTAAATAGGGGGAATAGAGCTAATAGGGGAAGAGAGAAACTAAAAAGAGTACACATAAGCATGTACTCTTGCAATTCCTTTTTCCCGCAATTCGTAATACGTAAATTCCTTGTTTCTTTACCGTAAGAATATACTTAAAAAAGAAAATATCAAAAATTGCATACGTATGTATGTATGTATGCATAAAATATCTGCGACAAAAATCGTTCAATGTAAACGCAAATGCAATTTTAAAGAAAGGAAGACAAAAATTGCAGCGACAAAAATCGTTGAATGTAAACTGGCACTATCAAGCCCTAGCCCAACTTGACTTAGAACCGCCTAAATCTAGTTTCATAATTACAATAAAATTTTCCACAAGGAGAATGCGATTACGTTAGCTTTTGTTGAGCACGAGTACAATCAGCTAATACCGTGAGACATACAATAGAAGTTATTTTTTAATTATTGACAAAGTTACAGTCCACAAACAAATAAATATTTTTATACGGATGTGTGTAGATGTTTTTATTGTATAAGTTCTTGAGCTTCAAATTGTTGTTTGCACAGCCGCGTTGTCGTACTTTATAGTCTCTCTATATAATAGAATTATTTGTTAATAAATTCATATAAGTAAATAATTCTCTTATTTGTTATAATTTTTTCTTCTTCTTTTTCAATTATTCAAAGCTATTTTGTTGATTATTATATTAACAATTAAAACAAGTGTTTAATATGCCGATCATTACGTATGCATTAACGCAAACAGCACAACTCCCACCATACACCACCAACATACATACATGCACACCCATACTTATTTCATACATACGTCAGCACCAACACTATGATCTACCAACTTATACAACTAACAAACACATTAACTTATTTAACCACTCTCTGTTATGGTCATTTCTATATAATTGTTGTAGAATTGCTGGTAATTTTAATTACACCCGTCATTATTTAACGATTTTATTGAATTTAAAGAATTTGTTATTTATGTTTTGATAATTTTTGGGTATTTGCTCATTTTTTTGGCTTGTAAAGTACCAAACCTTATGTTTGACGCTGATACTTACTATTTTTTGTCAAACCGTTTGCAACAACTTGTTTAAATCTAGTCTAGAACTGAAATGTATGAATTCAATTATGAGAAACTCAAAAATAAAATTGAGACAAGAGGACGAGAGCAACTAATAATTAAACATTTTTGGGGGACCCAACATTTTCTTTTAATTTATATCTTATAAAAATACAATTAAATATGTACAACTGACGGAACTCAGTAACATAAATAATATAATAAGACGCTTCAGGGAACTGCCTAAAATTGCCATTTGTGCAATTGGGTAAGATTGCAAGACTCTTTTTAAACTGTTGCGTTATTTTTAAAATTTTTAAACCCTAAGTATCAACATTTTTTTATTATATCTCAAACATAAATTGAATTTTTTTTGGATGAGTAACCATTAACTTTGTATATCACTATTTTGTTTTTGTTAACAAACGTAAACAAAAAACAGCTGATTCCACAAATGCACAATTAAGAGATGAAAAATTACAAAGCAAAATTATTTAGCACACTCACAAAGGTTGTGCAAATGTTCGCAGGCTTCCAGGCATTTAAGCAGTTTTATGCGGACCCTTAATATACGGTTGGAGTTGCTGCAATTCAAGAACAACCCACACGTCCAATGCATCCCTAAAAAGTCTCTATTTTCTGCGGATTTTAGGTTGGGGGCGTCATACATATGTACATACATACATATGTAGGTCCATATTTCTTTGATAACGGCGTTGTTCATCAATTGCGAGCGCTATAGGTAGATGAGTACCAACTTCTGTTGGCTTGAATTTGATAATATGGACACCAACGACATGTGATTTCAAGAAGATGGCGCTATTTTCAAATGTCACATTGGAAATTCTTCAAGAGCGAAGTGAAGGAAAAGTTATCTCTATTTTCTATATAAATTTCATATTTTTTTACAAACAAAAAACAAACGAGAATATATAAGCGATATTTTCTTCCCTGGTTATTCGGTATTTTTGTCCAGACGACCCACATTGATCTATGTACATATATCAATTATGGCCTTGGAAATACATAAGTACATATGTATGTATATCTAAGGACTGATGACTGGCTTGTTAATATGAAAACAGAAACGAAAATTTAATTCTAGAAGTTGCAAGATTCTTAGGACAGAATCTGCATATTTTGGTCAAAAATGTTCAAATCTGCATTTTTATATTTTAGGGGTGTAAAATTGGAAACCAAACTAAGCACAAGGAAATTGACAGTTGTCTAACTAAATAAACAGTGTTGTCACCTCACAAATATGAATATCTAAACAACCTTTCCTCTTAGGGCCGTCAACACTTTTATTTATAGAATCACCAATATAAATTAAACTAACAATACGTGTAAGTATTGAAATCTTAGCACAAAACTATTCATTTATGTAAGCCCAGTCAAAATTGTACCAACCCATGAAAAATAGTGAGCGAAATTTAGCCAAAGAAAAGTCTTAAGTTTCATCAGGTTCTTCACTGGAATTTTGAAGTATTTCGTATTCTGCTAAGAGCGAGAGTGTCCGCTTTTATCAGCAGAGTGTGAAATATAAGTCTAATTCTCGTTTGTATTTTATAAACAATATTATAATGTCATATTCCTTCGAATAAGAAATAAATTTAAATTCAGATTTACGTTGTACTTAAAAATAATGTGAAAAAAATTTATATGCGAAATTAAAAAAATGTATTGCAAAATCATGAACTATTATAAATATTAGAAAAATTGTGTATAATAGCGAAGAGAAATGTTGACGTTGGCGCCATACAACCTCTTTGTGTAAATTTTATAAAATTTTACTTCATAATTTTTGAAACTAAACTAATATTAGCCGAAAGTTCTGAATTTTTTACTTCAGGTTTATATTTGCTTAATTGTTTTTATTTGTTTCGTGAAAAGGACATTTTTAAATTTTTTTATTGTATTAAAAAAATTCATTATCCGTTTTTGTATAAAAGTTTTGTAAAACTATTGTACTTATATGTTTTGTAATTCACAAGTAGAAAAATACGATTGAATTCTTGTATGCTTTTCAAACATGAGTCGGCCAAAGTGTGCTGATGATTTGGATTGCGCCAATGAAATGCATATATACACAGCAGATTCAACAACAAACAATACATTTTTTTACAATTTAATCGGGACAATATCCTGAAAAATGTTTAATCAATATTATATCTAACTTAACAAAATTAATTGGATCTATTACAATTCAGTTAAGGTCTATTATGTGATTTCTTGCAGAATTAATAAAACCGTAAAGTGTAAAAAAATTTCTGAACAATGCAATAAACATACGAGTAGAGACCAGCTCACCCCTTCCAAAATATACTAAAATATACTAAAAAATCATAATTTGCTGAATAATTAATTAATTAATATAGGATAACGAATTAAAAAAAATTTATTCATTATTATATATTTTTAATGAACGAATGAATTTATTTACAGCTCTGCTCAGGCAATTCGCAGCTCATGGTAATTTGTATGCCTTGCAGTTGGTTTAATACTTGATACCAATTTTTGTATTTTAAGACCTGTATGAGCATTAAAAACAGCTTTCATTTTTTTATTATTATTATTTTACTTTGTCTTGCTCATATATGTATTTATTTATTTATTTATTTTATTTCTTCACTTTGGATTAAGTAGCGATTGGGGGTTTAATTCGTACGATGTTCAGCCGACACTGGTTGAAATTCTAGTCTTAACTGGTTCAGAGCGGTTTCACCACTCCGTATTTTAGGCAGACCAACAAAATACAAAAACAACAATAACAACGCGGCCAACAACAACAGCAGAATATGTAATGCTCATATTCCTATAAGTAAATAATCATACAAGTATTTATGATAAATAAAGATATTTACCATGCTTTTGATCTTGAGACCAGGTCAGTAGAGAACGTGAAAGATCGACAGTCCGGGTGACAAGCGGTCAGGCACAAAATTTTTTTCTTTTTATATCTACATCGATTTTTATTTTTAGAAAATCAGGTTAAAGCGCTTTACAAAAGATTTAATGCTAAAGTGTGCGATGTCACTTAAGAAATCTTTCTTTTTAAGGAATTCGATTTTACATAATTAATTTCATGCAATCTTTGGCTGCTATTTACAACAAAGAATAAAATTTTCAATATTAATATTATGGCTAACCAAATAATGAGTCTGATGAGTTTTATTAAGTTTATTTTAAAACGTTTCACTGAGATAATTGTACAGGATACACAAACAGTACTGAATTATAATTTACTTTAGTACTGGTCCTTATTATATACTTATCCAGCTTAGGTTTCCCTGTAGAAAAAAAAAACTAAATACAATTGCAAAGATCGAGTTTGTTTCGGAAGCCGAATCACAAATTTACCTGAAGCAACTACAATGTGACTCAAAAATAATGCCATAATTTGAACTGACTGCCATCTTGTTATGAATGGAAAAAAAGGACTCTGTTTCCATAAAAAGCTTATTTGAAAGTTTGATGAAAAAATTATATCACTCAAAGGAGCATCCACCGAGTTGATGCATAATTGCGTTCGCATTTCGGATTGTTGCTGGCAAAACTTCTAAATATAAATTGACGATTTCTTTTTCAATGTTAGCCTTCCAGTACTTGCAAGATTCGTGGTTTATTATGATAAGCGGCCGATAACTCGACGTGGATATTTGTGTCGAAAAATCTCCACCGTTGCCGATTTTAGTGAGCGTTTGCCCCGTCCTGCTGAAACCAACAACGATCGAAATCCAATGCAGCAACTGGTGACAAAAAATCCTTTAGCACCTGGCTGTAACACTTATCATTTACGGTTACGGTTGTGCCATTGTGCCTTTTTCAAAGCAATTGCCGCATCAAAAAGTCACCTTGAGGGAATGCAATGGCTGATTATGCATTTCATGTGGATTTTTTTTTGTTCACTAAAAATATGCTTCGACGACGGTCAAGAGGCAGCAATTCGTAAACAGTTTGCACCTTTTAGAGGATAATGTTCAAATCTTTCACCAAAATTCTTTGCAGTGCCTAATTGGCAACTAATTCAAATAATGACATTACTTCTGTGCCGCCTTGTATATGACTACATCAAATTATACTATTATATAGAAAATGGCAAAATATGTCAGTTCAAATTGTTTGATGTTAAAATTAATTAATTTATTCGAATGAAAATAACAAAACACAAACTAAAAATCATGTATATAATTGAAATAAGAGATTAAATAATAAATACACATTTTAAATTAAATTTCTACGTATAGACTTGTACTGAAAATTTTATCTAACAAGTTCCGTATCAAATTAGAAAAGTCGGTTATTTTCAAATGAGCTTTTTTAAGATAAAATACTCATAGTGGCATTAATTTGCTTCGACATTTCTAAGGCAAATTAAGGACAAGCTAATTGGCTGAAATCATGATCAGCAAAATCGATATATTTACAAAACTGTATTTTATTACACCATCAGAACGGAACAGTAGTGCTTACGTCAGTTGCCACACCAACTACCATCAGTCTTCATGTGTCTCTTTTTTACCACTTTCTTTATAAGTGGCTGCTAATATTGATTAATATCAACTATTTACCACACTTTGTATGAAGTATGAATTGTTTTCTAGGGAATCTCGAGTGTCACCTCACAAATTTGCATTCACTTCCCTGATAAAGTAGATGAGTTAACAATTGAAAATTCTTTGTTCTAAAATCTAATACCATCTATCTGCGTAGCAGGTAGTAATCTTATCATTTGTCTTTATATGACATTTAGGTTTTATTCCTTATTTTATTGATAATTTTAGCGGGATGCTACTTAAAAATATTACGTGGGGATACTATTAAGTAAATAAAAGAGGCTGTTAAGCATTCGTTGATTAAATATTATAAGGAAGTCTGAAGGAAACATATTAAATGTAACTCATTTGTATCTGAGAGCATCTAGTATATAACGTGCACTTTAAGTTGTATAGAAATTAGATAATCAGGCGTTCAAACAATAATACAATTAACTAACTTTATTTACAACATGACAAATGATATTTTCTTAATGCATTTGGCATCTTGCTGATAGATGACAATTAGGAGGTGGGAATATCGCCCTCTTATCGTATCACGCGTACTTGTGACTGTGATTACATAATTTACTGAGTAACAAAGTGCTCATATAATACCACTTGCTTTTCTCTTAGCAAAATCGGTCAGTTAAAAAATGGAATATTTTAAAAATGTGACAATTTCGTTGATATTCGTAAGCGAATTTATACTTCAGTAATAAGTGAGTTTCATAAGGATATGGAAAATATGTTTAGAGCCTTTCGAACATGTTCTTTCTCAAGTATTCTAAACGACAAACAGCTGACACGCGCAAGTATTCTAAACGACAAACAGCTGAAGGCGAAGTAATATTTAAGTATTTCTATACTAATTTCTCTGTCACACATATTTCTAAGCTTAAGTCAAACTAGTATTACGAAAACAATTTTAAATGGAAAACATATAAAAGTAAATAATATTTTAATTGAATAATAAAAAAAACTGATCCTTAATGAAATAATAAGAAAATTTATCCTTATTGCACAAAAAAATCAAATGTATTCATTAGAGAATTTGCAGAGGATATGTTTCATTTGGACAGATAAGACAAGCCCGTACTTTTCCAATGAAATAAAATTGTTTCTTTCAAATAAACCTGAATTGTTTCAAAGATTTTCATCTAATTTTATTATATGCGTTCTAAGAAAAAATATATCATAATGATGTCCACAAAATAATGCATTAAAAAACAACTCACGATCTATATATACTCGTATTGTTGTCACTGATTGCAAATGAAAACATCTCGGAGTTAAATTTCTTTATCGTGCAACATGATTTGATGATTTATTTGTTGTATCTACGATATGGCAACATAAAATTTGATAATCTTTAAAATTATTGCGATATAACTTAAGACAGAGCGAACGGCAACTCGACAGGTTCTTAATTAGCCATGTCACAGAATTTGTGCGAAAGTGAAATTCACACATTTTTCATTTCGCAACGTTTTAATTTTTCTTCTACAACTTCCACATTTTATTCTGCCAAAAAAAACTTTACATATTTTAAGGCTCTGCTTTGATCCTCTTATAACGCACACGCGTTCTTCTCCTAAAAATATGCAATATGTTTTTTAATGCCACTCATTTGAATATTTCCAATATATCATTAAAAATTTGCTATTTCAGAGCGGGAATGTGAAAACGAGCATTTATAACATTTGCTTACTTTCCAGAGAATCTAGAAACGTATGCCTTTTAATTTTTCCACGAATTTGGTCTCTATGAAACACCTGATTATAAAATTTCCCAGAAGACGATATACAATTGCGTATCGAAATATCAGGTTGATATATAAAATAAGTGTGTAGTGTTTATTGGAAACTGGACTTTAAGCTAGATTAATTGTACATAATAATGTTAAATCTATATTCATATGCATTTAGGTAATTATTTAATTCTGCACAGATACTCGACGACGCGGTTTTTCATGAATTTTCTCACATAAAATTCTTTATATTCGTGAATCTGTCCCAAATGCTCTAACCGCCAAGTTCTTTTATTCACATATTATGACACGGGATCTATTATATCTTTCGTAGCCTAGTTGTCGTGTTTCTTTTGAAATTTGCGCCACATAATAGCACACAGGCAGTTACATGATACTGTGATTTGACAAAAGTTTTTCATTCCACTTGCGAGCGCACGAAAAATACATTCTGGTTACTCCCTGTACGAATCGGCGTTTGGTTGACAAACAACTACATAGTTGCCAATTGAATATCGTACAGATAGGCCTATCGACATCGTTTTGAAAGTGAAGCGAGTGATTACTCAGGGTTGTCAGCAGGTTACTTATATAGTCGGAAAGCTGACTTCAGCCGCTGATATTCTGGTTTAGCAACTATTGGATCTAATATAATACGGTTAAGGGAATTGAGCTCGCCCACGAAACTTATCATATATTGATTTTTTGCAAGTACCTTCTGGGATCACATAACATCTGTGGCTGAAACCCAAATTAAGAAAAGAAGTGTGTTGGTTAAATATGTGCAAATTAGTTCACCTAACGAGTGTTCTTGCTACCAACTACATGCGTCTGATATACAGAAGCTGTGATGGATGCATTAAAGTCACCCGCTGTTAAGATCACCGTCTGTGTGGGCCGGAATAACAAGTATTGAAGTTGATCTACTCCATCTGCAGAGGGTTAAGCCACCATCACAACAATTTTTAACCCCGAGAACTTTTTTCTAGTTGTAGAATTGCTAATAAATTAAACAATTCTCGTATCCGTTAAAGAGTTGTAGCTGTTCCACAAAAACTCTCTAGTTACGCTAATGAAAGTTACCCAGAACTAAAGCCTTTTGCAATGTAGGGTTAGTGAGAAATACAACTCCCAACAAGTCATTTATTCAAACCCTTTTAAATATCGTTTGGAATAGGTTGGCAGCAATCAAGGTCATATATCCCTTTGCAACATCGATGGATGCTGTGCGTATCCACTTTTGATTTGCTAATTTTTATTCTCCGTTTATTTTTTGTAAATTCTTACCTGAAACAATGTTATCAAAACTTTATAATACATAAGTATATTCGAAGTATGTAAGAAAGATGAGCTTTTATACTTTCAAAATTAAACTTAAATAATTTCCTACCTTATTACCTGTCAGTCTGTACAATTAATCAAGAAATCTGAACAAATACATTAAGCTAAAAGCAAATGCCACCTTCTTGGCGACTTTTGGTTAATAAAACGAATTTTTTCACGAGCTAAAAATGTCTTATACTTAAACACCAAAAATTTATATATATGCACGTATGCATATTCATATAAGTATACATATGTACTATATCAGTAGCTGATGGTGTATCATTATTATTATTTTAAATTTTGATATAAAAATGTCACACGCGATATCTGTTATAAACCACAAATATTAAAGCAAATAAAAACACATTTTCTTTAACAAATTCAGAGAGATATTTCAAAATAAATAAAACAACGAAATAAATACTACGGAGAAGTCATATTTAACATTCTTTGAAATCCTAGATAAGGCTTACTTACGTAAAGGTTCATCTTTTTGATAAGAATTCAGAATAATTTGTCAGAGCTTTTTCTTTTAAATTCATACTGATTTTAGCCAAAACGTACGTATGTTTATTAAATAAATACTTATCTTTAGAATAATAGAAATAACTTTTTTGTTCAAGTTATACAAATTACATTTCTGAAAACTCTCGGCAGCTAATGTTAATGCCATTCGATATAGATTTCAACTGATCCATACGATTGCAAGCGCTGACACATTGCATAGTACGTATATGAATCAGATTGCCATTCAATGATCCAAAACAGATTTTTCTACATTGTTTTCTGTGCTCCTGCATATCTGAAAATATTGCTCATGTGGATGTAGAAAAAATGGAACTGAGACAACTACTACCACCATCTATAAATAATAATAATAACTTGCTTTTTCCGAATTTTTCCTATACTCGTATGAAGTTCTAAAGACTTTTAACAAATTTTGTTGAAGGGATTGTCTTAAAACTTTTGCAGTTTCTGTCCTAAATTATTTTCTTCCGAGTTTTTACCCTTTTTCAGTACTAATTTTGTTTTCAATGAAATTTTTTTGTTAATATTAATTTATTAACGGGTTAGTGTCCATAACTCGTTTCAATTAAGATAGATTTAAGCGAGAGTAGTGCTCCAAATTGAAGACAGGAAATTTATATCAAATTCCAAACCACACAGTAGCTCATAACAACATTATTTTTAGAGGTCGCTAAGCCCCTCCACCAGTATTAATACGTATTACAGGTGATTATCGTTTTGTGTTAACTGAGATTTAAAAAAAGAATAACAAACATATCATTTAATTCTAACATTTACCAAGCTATTCTTTAAAGCTGTAATTTTATACCTTCTTAGTTTATTGTTTAATCTCCTTAGTCACACACCGGGTTCATGACAATGCTTGTTTTTTTTAAATAAATTTTTTCGATGTTTACATCTTCTTTACAATTATAATAATTTTCAACGATTTTAAATCTTGTTTCAATTCCAATAATGTCTGTTAATTTTTATTATTAATTATTTGCAGTTGAAGAAATTTCTCAATGATTACAAAAATATAAAAAAATAGCCAAGTCTACTGAATATTTATTTAAAGCAACAGGAATAAACGTTTTTAATGTTTCTACAAAATCCGTCTAATTAATAAAACAAATTTAAAACAGTAAGGAAAATGGCACATAAAATAGTTAAATTAATATCACAAAAGAAAGTAAATTATAAAAAATATATTCCTATATTTTACAAAATTTTGTTGTTTAGTTTTATAAACTGAAAAATAAGGCCCAACATAACTAAAAAAAATTATTTTATTAAAAATTTATCATAATTTTATTAATATAAGAAGAAGTCTTGTATTGAGATTTATTAAAAAGAAATAGGATTTAGCGAATATTCATTAAAACTAAACTTTCTTCCAAAAATATTAATTATTTTTTTTTTTATTAAAAAAATCAAATTGGAGTGAATATTTTATGTAAAAGAAAGACATCAATAAAAAAAAACTTAAAGCCTTGAAAAGTGTGATGAATAGTTCGTTCGGCGTGATGAATTTTTTCAGAGAAATAGGAGCTTCTAGTGTTGCCTAGCACGTCTATGAACTCAACAATGAACCGTGCACAATATCCAAGTTAATACGAATAATAACTTTACAATTCAAATGGAAACATCATTCATATTACCTAAATTTATAAGTTCTTTTGAATATTAATTCTGGATACACAAAAAAATAAAAAATTTCCAATTGACTGCTTTTTTTCAAAGTGAATAAAAATTTCGCATTTTCAACTAAACTTTTAGGGAAATTTTAATAATTTATTACATAATTCAACTAAGATTTTGATATATGTATGTATGAGTATAAAAGGACGAAAGTCAAGATTGGAAAAATTGTTCTTCAGTATAACTAATATACGAGAACTATTCGTTTTAACAAAAATATCAATAAAGCTGAATAATAACCTCCTTTTTTCATTTCCGCACCCAATTTGCAGCATTTAGTTTAATTTTGGGTCCAGTGTAGTGAATCGCTGCAAAAACAAAGTCTCAAATATACTAATAAAAGGGCGGAATATCCACATATTTTAACTGATACTCTACTCTCAATGACTTAAGAATTTGAGTGAGTTTGTAACTTTTATAAAAGTTTATTTAAAGTCATTGGTTTGAAAACTTCATAATTTTGTCACTCCTATTTCTGTCCTAGCAGCACTAATTATTAACTCAAATTTGGGTTTGATGTGAAAAATACCATTTTATTATAAAATTTGTAATATACACAACAAAAACAGAATTTTCTTTGTGTAATATTGATATTTTATTTAATAATATCTACTCATTCATTCATTCGATATCTGATTTTAAATTTTCTTCGTAATTTTGTAATTCATACATTTAATATGGTTTGTTGAATTTAAAAATCTATTATTATTTAATTCTTGACTACAGATGTGTACATCGTTTTTATAAACAGTATAATGAATACGCCGCCACTTTAAGCAATTCTGGATTATATTATCCCCATGTATGAAAACAATCATGATGGTCAAGGGCGTACATTTAAAAGCATAGTAGCATACAAAATTTATATTAAAAAAAAAAAATTTCGTATTCATCTTGTGTAATAAAAAATAAATAAAAAAATAAAAAATATTTTGAAATCAATTAATAAGTTCTGCGAAGCAATTTAAATGGCGGGGGAATGTTATCCTTGTTTTTTATTTAATAAAACTTACAATTGAACAAAGCATACTCGTACACAATGTATCGAATGTGAAACACTCCTAAGCATCAAATGAGAAACATCCCAGTGAGAAATTAATTTAATAAATTTAAGTTTTTCTTCTTACTTATAGTAAAGTTTGTTCTTGAAGAATTTAATATAAATAAGTCTAAATCTAACCCATAATTTTTAATCAATTACAAAAAGCCCCAGTTATCTTATGTGTATATTGACCTTTTGCTTTCGACTTTTAAAATTTTCTTGAGGCTGAGGTACATAGTCAAGGGCTTTTGCTTATAAACATGCGACAAATTTAGAAATAAGGTCTAGACCAATAACAAACAAAAATTTATAAATAAAAAATTTTCAATTTATAAAAAAACAAATAAATATAAAAATTTAAGTTCTAAAATTTATTAAATTAAATCCGTTACAGGATTGAAGTAGAAAAAATCATTCCGCAGGCACCACTGGTCAGCCCGCAGTACATGCCATTTCTGCTGTAAATCAACCCTACATTTCTTGAAATTGAATTAATAGTTTATTGTTGCTTGAAATCCATTCCGAATCCTTTCTTGCGTCAAGTGCTCAGTAGTTGGCTTAAGAAAATCCGTACTTATCGACATGTCAGTCAATAAAAAAGAACTTTTTGTAGGAATCTAATTATTATTTATTTATTACGTTCAGATATCCTTTTCATACATTTTATGTAATATGAATTACAAGTTTATGGAGGGTTACTCAAAAGTATTACAAAAATTGCATTCATATTAATTCAAGAGTGGGAATACATATTAAAATTAGTATAACAGATTTAATGAAAATATATTTTATGTTGAAAGAAATTTAAAAAAATCTATCTATACTTGTCTTATTACAAAAGAATTACGAATGGCTATTGAGCAAATTTTTTATTGAGTCGAAAATAGACGTTCTGCATTTTTCATTAAAAGACTGAGTTGTATCCCTTGTAGATATTCTCAACAATTTGTGATTAAATCGTCTGTGCAAACATTCTGTCAGGAATCGGGGGCAAGGTTGTGTATAATTTAAAAATTTTAATTATGATTTATTTGTAATTTCTTATCATATACTTATACTTTGCAAACATGAATGAAATATTTATTTTGGGCAATGAAATAAATGAAATAATCTTTCTAAAGATTATTTCATATAAATGTTGGCCGCGGCTACGTCGTAGTCGTTCCATCCATGATCTCCAAATTTGTCATACTTTTTCCAGTACTTTGGCCGGTATCTCACCAATGGCAGCTGTAATGTTGTATTCCAGGGCTGTAATTGTGGCTGGCTTGTCTCCGTATACGAGAAATTTCACTTATACCCACAAAAAGATAGTCTAGTGGGGTCCTTTGATACCGCCGCTCTACAAACCGCACCAAGCAGGGCGGCAATTCTATATGTTGACATACCCATTTAGCCACACCAGATCTTCTTCTCTGAAGACAATTTTTCGATAGAAAAATATAATAAAATTCAACAATTTATATATGTTCTTCGTTGGGCGACTAATTGTACATAGGCGTAAAAAGAAAAATGAAAAGACGCAAGTCGATTATAATTGTTTGTTGTGTTTTGTTTGTACAAAAGCTTCCTAAAGCTATTATACTTACATACTATATGTTTCGTGAATTACAAATAGAAAAATATGATTGAGTTCTATTTGGATTCTCATATAGTATTTTTTAATTTTGGTATGACTATGTGAGTTTTAACGCTTTTCAAACATGATTTTGCTAAAGGGTACTGATGATTTGGTTAGCGCCAATGTAATGCAGGCATATACTTAGCTAAGCCAACAACAAACAATAATATATTAAATAAATTAACAATAATTCTGAACAAAAATTGCTTTAAACAATACTTTATAATAATGAAATAAGTGTTTATTCTAGCCCCAGGTCTTTCTTATTCAGAGAATTGTTTATTTTATTTTATTTTATTTTATTCTTTTAAATATTTCACCTAAAGACATTTAAACTTTTTCCTCACAATACCACTCACATTTGTGGCAAAATAAAAAAAAAAACAAATAAATATTTAAATTAAAGCGACCTGGGGCTAGAATGAACACTCATTTGTTTAAATAAAAGGGTCAAAGAAACTTGTAGTATATCAACTTTTTAGCAATAAAAAAAGTGATAGAATACAAACAATAATGAAAGCCAAAAATTTTTTTTTATTTAGTAAAACATAAAATTCCAAAGACTTATTGCGTTTAGAAAGAACTGTAACTTGATACTAATGTTGGCGTTTTAAGTTTCTGACAAAAATTATGCACTTGTTTGTTTCATTCTAAACATATAATCAATTGTGTAAAAGTAACATGTTCTTTATTATAAAAATGGTCCCCCGGGGGGCACGGTCAATACTTCTTGTCTTGGTGGCTTGGTGTTGTGCTTCCTGGGGTATAGGGTTATCAGGTTTCCGGACCTAGGCCTTTTTGCTGATAACCCCTAAAAACTTGTATGTTGCTACCCAATCCCTGAAACAACAGGGCAACGGGCGCGCATGCAAGTAAATTAAAGGTGAAAGTGGGTTCGCTCGCTCGTCCGGTAAGTGGGTAATCTGGTTTTTCCAGACCTTGACCTTTGGCCAATTACCCCTTGAACTTATATGTTACTACCCAATCCCTGGACATAACAGGGCAACGGGCGTGCATATATTTAATTTAAGGAAGTAGCTCTGCCTATGCTTGTCTGGGTAGAGGTGCTACCGATACCTCAGGTTTGCAGGGACCTAAAATCGGAGGTGTTTTTAACACGCGGCTGACCAGAGTCCTATCTGGTGCCACGGGAACCAGTAGCCCCTAGGACGTGTCCTAGACTGGTTATTGGTGAGGCCCCTTCGGGGATCACGTGGTGGCTGTGGTTAAAACCCAAAGATACGCGGGAAGAGTTATGGGTCAGATGAGTGTGTCTGCAAGAGGTGCTAGTGACTGATTATAGATGCTCTCTTTAGGCCGTATATCTCTAGGTGTTGTTGCTATTCGACAAAGCTACTCTGATGTTTTGCGGTGGGCGAAGCCTCAGGTAAGATGGGGGCACTATTTTGCTGCCGGGCCATTGGGGTAGTAGGAGGTTAGATAGCTCCAACACTTCAGCAAAGTGTCTGTACATGGTTCTGCAGCCTGTACAGAATTTGCTACCAAGTTGTCCCTCGTAGGCGCACATGTTGTTGTCTCACCCAGCATGTGCCCCTGGGAGGGGTGACGGGACGGTGGTGAACGGCTTTATTCACCCAGTGCGAAGAGCACCGTCAGGTAAGGCCTTCGAGCAGGTACTGACGTAAAATCTTTGACATATATTATAAAAATGGTGCAGATAAAATGTATAAATATGTAATATTTTTGCACTCAACTCTATTTTAGGATTAGATGCTAAATACCCTGTTTTTAACTGAATGAAATACTTTCTTTATACAAATAAGGGTTTTGTTTTCTTCTGCTCTATTTTTGTTAACATATTTCTTTTTATGAAAAATTTATTTAAAAAAAAGTGTAAATTTTAATAAATAGAAATATCTAATCAAGCAATCACATTTGTTCTATTGTGAGTTTAATACGTCACTTTAGGGGGATGTTGGTAACATGTAAGACGTATACCCCATTTAGGAACCAATATATTTTTCAAAAACATAATCGTCATTCGAAAACGAATGAAACTGAGACGGTTGAGGAGATTATGAGGTTTATGTTTGCAACTGATCGGACTCTAAATATTTTTTGTCTAAATGGAGTTCATGTTTGATTTTAAACTACCCTTGTAAAGGCGTTAAGATTATTGAAGTCTTTTACGAAAATGGGCGTTCAAATAAAAATGCATTTTGTGCACTTCGTGATTTCTTTGGTCGCAAATTCCAGAGAACCGGGTCTATAGGTAATGTGAAAACAATTCTACATGCTCACCCAATTTGCTCTTCGGAAAACATTGCTGTTGTCCGCGATACTGTGGCAGAAGGGCCATCAACCTCGACTTGTCGTCATAACAATTGAACATCTTACGAACATCACTGATGCGAATTTTGCATTTACATTCTCACAAGGTTCTATTGACTCAAAAGCCTAATGATCACTTCAAGCGTTGTTAATACGCTGTTAATGGTTGTTTGAACACACAGAAGTTAATGGTGACTTTACAAACAAAATCATCTTCAGCGATGAGGCATACTTTCACCTCAGTGGATGCGTTAACGAGCAGAATTGCACTAGTGATTGTTGAAAAGCCGATGCCTCCACAAAGAGTGACTGTTTGGTGCGTTTTATAAGCTGGCGGCGTCACCACGCCGTACTGCTTCGAAAACTAAATCTGCCAAGCAGTTACCGTGAATGGTGTTCGCTATTGCGAGATAATAACGAACTTCTTCTTGGCAGAAATTGAGGATATGGACCTGGACGATACGTGATTTCAACAGGATTGTGTCACTTGCCACACAGCCAACGAAATAATGGCTCTATTGAGCGAGCAATGCTCAATGTCTCACGACGCGTCGTGGCGATGTTAATTGTCCGCCACGATCATGTGATTTGACACCGTTCGACTTCTTTCTTTGGCAACATTTCAAAGAAAAATTGTACGTCAATAAGCCGAGAATAATTCAAAGATCTAAAGGATAAGATAATTCGGTATATTAACGACGTCGAACCTCAATTATGTCTCAGATTCATTAAAAAAATATGGACCATGGGATAGAGGTGTGCCACCGAAGCCGTAGCGAGCATTTGGCCGGCATTTTGTTTTACACATAACTGTCATAGATCCTTCTATCATAACAAAAAAATATTAAGATAATTCTCTGAAAACTTTTTGTTTTATTTACCAATAACATCGTGCGTTTTGTTTGGACCACCCTTTATACCTTGTAGATCTAGCAAAGCCCAAAATATATCCTACAGTTTCCTACAATACACCAACGAAATCTAAGAGTTTTCAATTTCCTACAGTTGGGTAAGTCTTCAAGGCTAAAAATCGTATCTTACATACACAGTAGCAGTCAGAGATGGAGAAGTTTTATAATAGAAATTATCATTGTAGCTTACTGAGCCATTTGCAATTTAGTTTATAGACACAAAAAGTTTAAATATTCAATAATTCCTGTTCTTAGCTAGTGAAATATAAACTTACGGCCTAATTTTGTATTTCACTCAGGTGAGGCATTCATTATCTCAATGTATTCTTTAACAGATAAACGAAAACAATTGTATTAAAATAATTCAAAGCTTATTTCCAAATGCCACAAAATCATAAAACTCAATTTTGAAATACGTTTTTTTATAAAGACTGCTTATTTCTTTATATCTATATGAAAGCGTTACTTGTCTTTAATCAATAAGTTATAAAATCAATCTCACATTAGGGACAAAAGATCATGACTACTGGCAAATTAGTAGACCATGAAGATAATTACTGGTAGTAATCAACCAATCCTAATTTAATATAAAATCGTTCTCTTTGCAAAAAAAAAAAATACAAAGTTCACTTTTCTCGATATAATAAACTTAGCTTCTAAATTGATGATTAGGAACCAAAAATACACTACAACGAAATCATTAAAAATGATCCGAATTGCCACTACTTCAAAATATTCCTTACGGTTTTTATAGTTTTAATAAATTGTTTTTTTCAAAATTACCTACATTTGAATATATTCAAATTTGATTTGATTTATTCCTCTAAAAACTGTTCTAATATTAAAATATTTAATAGTTTATGTATCTTTGATTTTTGTTCGAAAAGTTTAACTTTCCTATGAATGTACGTTTTTGTAAAATTTAATTTTTTATTGAAATTTTGATTTGCTGTAAGATTATTGTTTCTCGCTAATATTTTCGTTATTGTTATTATTATTATTTTTTGTTGTTGTAAAATTTCGATTTTTTTTTTTTTTTTTTTTTTTTTGTAGATCTGAAGCTCTTTGGTAAACATTATCGTGTATTAATTTATTTGCGAAGCTTAAGCAACTACAAAATGTCCACTTCAATTATTAAGTATCAATTTTACAAAATAGAAGCTCTTCGATGATGAATATAAATTTTACGAAATTGTTTTCTTTCTTTTTTTTGCCATATATAGATTATTTTATCTTTTTTAGCTTTCAATTATTTTCATAAGTAGTTTAGGGCGACATGAAAAAAACGTGGAAAATAATGCCGATATTTAGCGTTTTATTGTATTTCGGCCATCTATAGACCAATTTTATAAATTTAAATACGAAACTACACTGATGAACTCTGGGTCAGCATTCAGTCTCGAACTCCAAATAGAACCTTTCATTAGAATTTCTTAATAATAAGGGTCGCATATGAATATATTCTCTCCAACTGTTTTGAAGGTTATAAAAGATACCTCGCCGCCACAAAATATTATATTTATTTTACAAATTCATCATTAAGAAAAACACATTTATAGCGTAGACAGACGACAGCGTTAATTTGCATTAGAAGCTCACTAATGTGAATTAAAATTTAACGCTGACAGACGACAGTTTCTGCATTTAGTAAACAGCTGTTTGTTTGTCAACTAATTTTTTTGGCATTTACATCGAAATCAAATGGATAGAAGGCAAAAAGTACGATTAGCAGCTATGCTGTTGGTGAAAAATCACTATATATTTGAAAGAAAGTTGAAATTACTTTTGCTGAAACTGCTCCATAATGTAAGAATTGTACATGCACTAGCAACCATAAATCTGAACGTGTTGCTACAACTTGGGATAGCAAGAGGACAGTCTGAAATAAGAGAAAGGCAATTGTGGAAATTTGTAGGTTTAATATTTTCCAAAAGTTTGTGAAAAAGTTCAAAATATGGAGAGGATGAATACCAACATGAGGCTTTGTATTCCACTCGATAAGAGAGTGGCAATAGCATTGCCATATTGAAAAAGCTAAATTCAGTATAAATTCAGTCTGATTTCGTGCATTTATATCAAACCTAATACACATTGCGATGGGGATAATTCACAAGTTAATTTGAATTAAGACTGCTAATGCAAATTAACGCTGTCGTCTGTCTACGCTATTATATTCCAATTAACTGTACACAAATAGTCTGTTGCTTTACACACAAAGAAAAAACATGATTGATACAAGCGCAATCGCAAGGTATTATTGATGTTTGCTCTAATGACTCTATCAAACCTTATGTTATCCATATCTATATAAAATGTGGTCATAAACACATGGTCATGTTTGTTAGAACTATATTACTATGTGTATTACAACAATATAAAAAAGGTTTTTTTTATTAATTTCTGTTTATTTTTATTTGAAATACACTTTTGTAAATACCTACAGTGTGCTCAGTAAATATATACACATTGTCAACTAAAATGCAAAATATCGTGTCATCGAAAAACTCAAAATTTATTTATTTTTTATTAATTACGATTTAATACTCGCACATCATATAACCGACGGATAAAAATTTCAAACTTCTGCTATAAAAAAGAAACAAGTTATGATCAAAATTCAAAATAACGTATCACGTCCATGATATTCTTAAACAAAATGATATGTTATCAGCCATGTTAAAGAAAAAAATAACCGGGTATTTTTCACATACATTCTGATTCGGATATAAGAAAATGTCAAATTTCAGTATAATCGCATAAAAGCAAACCGTTTCGTTTAATTGAACTCACCACTTTAAAAAGTGTTTTTTGAATTGAAAACAGAAAATATGAAACATACTGAAAGTAAAATAGATCTATTCCGATTTTTAATTAAGATTTACTTACTTGATGGGTGCATTCATAGACTAAGAGGTAGTGTACTAGACTAGTTGTCCGAAGGTCGCAGGTTCTATTCCCGCCGAGGACTCTGAAGATCTCTGCAGATAAGTCAAGGAACTTCGCATTTTTTGTTTGTTAACTTTGGTAAATATAATCAATTGTATATACTGCTGCACACAGAGTATTATGTTTCTTCAGTGGTAAATAAATATTTTGGTTTGTTTTAATAGACGTTTGTTTCATATAACATTGAAATTTTGCAAACATTGAATCTGAAGTTACGGGAAAACGAAATTTTTTTCGGAATTACTTCAGATATTATCGTCACATAGTATAAAGTAAAATATAATAATTATAATTATTACACATTTTCTCATATAATTTAACTATTTATTTAATGTCTTGGCTAAATTACAAGGATATTTAAAATATCCTTGGCAATAAGAAATAAGTACTTAAGTCGAGTTAAGCTCACAACGAGTTAATAACACCATTGTGATTTGTCTTTTAAAAATTAACGCTCATCAAAATGATACATATTCTGGCCGATTTTCAAGAAGTTGCCATGCAATGAATTTTTTGTACAATTGCATTTGAAACAAAAACTCATGAAATTGCGTATAATAGTTTGTGAAATGTAGAATAACTTATTCCTAATAGTCCTAGTATAATATATATAATACCTTGCGATAAAGAGTGAATTCGTTTTTAAAAACAATCTTCAAAATTAAAAAATTCTCTCCTGTAAAATGAGACTTAAGCACTTTTAACTTTTTGGCACAGATAAAATAATTCTATTGAGACCATTTATTCAGTGCTGTGCTCTTGTATATAAAGCAGAGGTTGGATACATGAATGTTTTCTATTGAAAAAATCGCATTATTGAAAACCAAAAATTCTTAACTATTGATTTTGATTAATTTCAAAGTAAAGTAAACACATTTTATTTGTAAAAGTGAAAGATTATATGAAACTAACATCCCTTAAAAGAAAAATAATTATTTTACCTAATGAAATACCATATAGAGTTGGCTCAATTTAATCGTGTTGCATGCAACCGATGAAATCTCAGTTTATAAAATAAACCTTAATTCCATTAATTTTCAGTATGTATCATACATATTTTCTATATTCGGTTCAAAGAACAATTTTCAAAGTGCAAAGTTAATTTAAGCTAAACAGTATTCTTTTATCCGGAGATCGTTTAATTAAAAATTTTGCATAAACGAAAAACAACTGCGAAAGTTTTCCATTTTCTTATATTCATATTCGACTGCATATTAATTAGTGTCCGATTATATATGTAGATCATGAATGCTTAATTGCATGTGATTAAATGATAATAAAAATTTTATTTACATTTCAACCATATTAATAATTGTCAACAATATAATTTAATTAATGGCCAAATGCGAACATAAACTTGTTACATATTTTTTAACAACTATTCTTCGTTTTCACAACAATAAAATGTTAGGGTTATAATACTATCATGGCTGCAACCATACACCCATCATACTCGTATATACTTTGAGCATCGCTGATTCGAGGATATTTTGGAAAATATTCCGGCGTATGAGCTTAACATTCTTCGGTTTTAAAAACAATGTAGCTTTTCACATATTTATTTATTTACTTAATAATTAAATGAAGTGTTTTATTTTGGCACTAACACGCATCATTAACTTTTGTCATTAACAATATTCATGTGATAATTGGCAATGGTTTTCTAATAAAAATAAACACCTCCATTTATTCATAATAAGAGCAAAGTGTCATGAAGTAGTACAAAACACTTTTTGGTAGAATTTGTTTCTGATTGTTCCCCGCATACAGTGTCGCATATAAGTTTTCAATTTCATACTTTTTTATTAGGGCAGTCTGCAAAACACCCAAATAAAAGAAAGCAATTTAAAAAACATTGTTACTACCCACAATGCAAAAAAAAAAATTAAGAAATAAATATTAGGACAATCACTTTATTTAGAACATTGTAAACATTTTTTCAATAAAAATTTGAAATAATAAAAAACAATAAATATTAATTTAGTCTTCAAAATATTATGATTTGAAAATTAAGATTGTGATTAGTAACACATATGCGTATATATATTTACATATTCTAACTTTAATCAAAGTTATTTTCTGCCCTTGCAGATCATATATTATACATTGTAATTTTTATGGCGACGTATGATATGTTATCTGCTTATGGGAAGTACAGCTGAAAGCTGCCGGATGCTTCACAGGTTGAAAATAGTGGTAGCTCCGTAGATATGCGGCATAGCTGCTCTTTGCAGTCGCGGACAGTCAGCGTTTACAAGTGGAGAGTCTCGGAGGGTCTTTCGAGATCTCACTAAATTTCGACTTAGCCTGCGTTTCTTGCAACGTCGTGGCAAGCGATTGGCGCTACACAAAAATCCAATAACACGACCGACCATGGGCGGTATAATCCTATTAGCCGCATGGACTAAATCCCTGCGCAACTGCATGCCTGGATGCGATGTTGGTAACCCCAATACCAGAACGCTCTGGCCTAATCAGTCTTTCATCTTAAAGGAAACCATTACGGCCCTATCCCGTATGGAATAGGTATATATATAATCAAAGTTTTTTGTATATATATCATTATAATAATATTAAATAAAGTAATATGATAACTAAATAACAATACTATCGTCATATAAAAGAAATACTAATATTCTTCAAAATTCTTAGAATGGCTATATTTTGATAATAATGTGATTCGGCTATAAACACATAATTTGATTTTAATAAAGAATCCTTAGCTTGCAACATTTTTTACTACAGTAGCGAAGAAGCGACACATCTGAATCTTTTTAGTCCAATACAAAATACACACTTGTGTTAGATACTGTATGAACATATTATAAAATGATTTGATTTTATAAATTAGCACCCATTTCTTAATAAGTATCAACAAAATATTTATTTAACATTTCTCGTTTAACTAAGAATAATGATTTTCTAATATAACACATTTGTATCGGTGAGAACTAGATTAATCAAACTTAAACCAAATTCAATTAATATCGGCTTCACCTAAGCGAAAAATATACTTGCAACAAACATACTGGTTTGTGGATTTTCAGTTAAACTCCTAAGATGATCATAAAATTAGTTCTTAAGCCTTCATCATTCTAAATAATATTGGCCACAATCAGCTTAGGAGAAGAAGCCGTTAACACAAAGGACTATAATTGTTTAGCTGTTCCAAAAAAAAATTATTTGGGAGACAAGTTTTCACTTTGGTTTCATCTTATGGCATATTGTTAAATATATATCATTTCCCTTCGTCCTGTCGGGATAGTAGATATGATATTCTGCCTTGCTTTCGGATTCCTTGGTGATTCCACTCGGTGACAGTTTTGGTAATATCGGCATCAGGTTTCCTCGCCCGTGTAAAATTTACCTCCACTTCCTTCTTAGAATTTTTCCTTATATTGGAGTTTGTTCCATTCTTCTCTTTAATCTTTCATTCAACATGGTTAGTGGCCAAAATATTCTTAAAAGTCTGGCTAAGATTTGCGAAGTGTTGACTATACATGAATAGTGAACGAACTGTGAGGGAACCGCCAAACAGGACTGAACTATCTGAAAGTCTAGCTGCCAGCTTTTACAGTTAAAATACTACCAAGAAAACTGAAATCATCCAGGTTTCTACTCTTGATATTATTAAGCGCCATGTCATCTGAGGTGTTTGTTTCCATTGTCTTCTTTTTAGCGGTTGCTTGGTTAGAGGTTGTTTAAATGCTAATGACAAGTCAGAAGACAATCTTTACCAAATAAGCGATTCAAGTTTTCTTCTAAAAGGACTGATAAAAAAAATACAGCTAAGAGACTATTCTCAAAAATTGGACAAAACAAAATGCCATTCCGGTCGAAAGGAAATTATATTTATTGAAAATTTTTACCTTTTAACAAATTTTGAAGAGCAGAATTACAGTACTTCATGTCCTGCAAGGATCAGTGTGATATGTGTATGAGAAGCATATTTACAAAATTGCGACGGAAGAAGAAATATGTTTCAGCTGTTCACTTCAAACAGCGCTCGTAAATTCATAACTTCTTGATTTACAATCTTACCACAATTCAATGCACTAATTATTGGTGGAATGAAATAAATTGTGATATCTCTGCTTCAACATTTGTTTGTAAATTATACTATTTATATTTTACCACTGCTTTTACATTTTACTTAGTGTCACCAAAAACAAAAAAAAAATATTATACACAAAAAAAATAATTATTATTATTGTTATAATTACAATAATAAAATGGAAAGCACTCTGTATTAATAATAAAAGAACCGAGCACAAAGAAGCACAAAATGGTGCTAAGACCACGGAGTTGACTACACTGAAACTATAAAAAAATTTCTAATATAAATGTGAAATTAACTTCAGGCATATAATTAGGAATAAGACAACAAAATGGGTTCTTGGAATAAAAACAATTGTGTACCCTCTTATACTCAACTCACCTCTCTCTCCTAAGAACAAAATAATTACGCAAGCTTAATTGCCCGGTGGGAAAGGCATGTACGCTTTAGAAAAGGAATGAAAAGGGACTTTGATAATGTTCTTGTTATATATTCATATCTAGCTCTAATATTGTTTTAATACTTGAAAGAAATGGAACACCAAATTCCTGAACAACACTCCATTATGACGTCTACTATTAGACTACAAAACTGTGATCTGACTTTTTAAAAGTACCCAAAAGTGACATGTAGTATTAAAATTCATTACAAATTTTTGTGTTTTTCTTCCGACGGGGTTTGTTTGAATTTGGGACGATTTTCCGTCATCCCACGTCAAATTTGGTTTGTAAACAGACCGGTTTCGGCTTTGTGCCATCTTCAGTGTTCTCTAGAATACTCATTCAAGAGAACACAAATTTATTATAAATACTACATTTCCTAGAAACAATAATATCACGCTTCTAGCAAACGCTTCAAATTCATTATCCCGCATAAACTCCAAGTTCCTGTTCAGAAAAGTTGAGCGTTTTCCTTAGAATCACGTATAAATAGTTTACAGGTATAATTTTCTACTGTATTAAGCCAATTGAACAAATACCATACATATGTGGAAAACATGACTATCTCAATAGTGTCGAGAAATATTGTTCGAAGATCTTATTTATTTGAGTAGTTTCAATCCAAATCTTAATTAACGAAAAGCCATACAATTCCATAAATTTCCATACAATTTCCATAAAATTCTCGTGACCCTATTATTTCTTTCTACACTGTGTATATTATGCGGATTGTAAACGGATTGTATTTAAAAAATGAACATTATATGACGCTTATTTTGATATCTCAGCGGTGTTAGTGACCTCACCTGATTTAAGGCACCTTGGGACATACTTTCTATTTTTAATATCATGATTCTAACCTTTCTTAAAAGTCGATTCACCTGTAGATCCTAACAACAATGCTCAAAATATTAAGATGCTGAAAATTATAATTTTCTTTCGTCTTTGTTTTAAAAACGCACAACATTTAAAATCATTTATTAATACAAATTAATATGCTCTTATACGCCAACTCAGTTAAATATCAAAATTTTGTAGACGTTAACTGTGACGTAGATTGTCAGTCACCAAGCCGTAAATAATAAAAGAACGTATTTACGCACTAGTATTTCAACTGAATTGTTTTCAAGTTTGTTCGAATTCGCTTCAGCATACATATGCCTTTTAATAGAAAAATTCGTTTAGTTGCAATCAAATATTCTCAATCATAATTTTGGATTAATGTTAAAGCTGTTTAGTTCGCTCAATGCAACCAACACCACGTTTACCCGAAACACACTTTTTTAAGTCCTCTTTAAAAGAAAAAAATCATTCATTATTGCCGATGAAACACACTTCAGTGCCGGCTCATAAATATAAATTTGAATGCAACCTACATCTGTTATATTTTTAGTAAGTATCATGTTTCTTAGATTCTTAATTTAAAATGATATAAAGGCCTTTTGTTACAACCTGCCTATGAGGTTACCGTTAATAAAAGGCAATTCCATCCAAAGTGAGCAGTAAAGTAGACTTTATCAAAATTCGTTATTACAACCTGTTTGTAAAACGAAATTGATTTGATTAATTTTTCGGAAATGTGATTGTAATATGTTAAATTTCATTAGAACTCTTATTCAAAATACTCTCTGTAATAATTCTTAAAAAGAAATGGTTGTTGTTTACTTTGTAAAGGATGATTTTTTAGCAACTTTCTTATTGGCAACATCGTTTTTGACAGCTCAGTTGTTACTGTTAAACATGTTCAGTTTGGTCTATAATTTAACCATGAATCGACTTACAAACGAACAACGCTTGCAGATTATTGAATTTTGTTGTCAAAGTTCATGGTCAGTTAAGAAATCGCATTACTGCGAATGGCGAATGCTACCGTGCGATGGTTACAAATTTGTTTTGCCCAATGGAAGAGCTGGACTTGGCTGAGATGTGTTTTCAATAAGATGGTGCTACATCCCACACACCACAAAAAAATGGCGAGTTCTGTAAACAGTTTATTTAACGTTTGGGCCCGGTTAATTGGCCGCTTAGATCATGGGATTTAATACCTTTAGACAATTTTTTGTGGGGTTACATTAAGGCTCATGTCTGTAAGAACAAGCCCGCATCGGTTGATGCCGCGGTAAACATTTACATGACATCATCATTATACATTGAATTATATAGATCGTTCTATCGACTCAAATAAAAATTTTACACATTTCTCTTAATTTCATGTTTTTATTCAAACCGAAAACTCTTAAAAAAATTACCCGTTATATGCTTGCATTTCTTTGCCACTAAACAAATCATCAGTGCACTACAGCCATATTGTTGAAAAGCATTAAATTCCTTAGCGAAAAAACGGAAGTTGTTCTTAAGAAATTACATTTTCATTGCTTCCAAACTATTCACTAGTGCATGTTTTCGACTCTTCAGGAAGTTAAGTTGAACAAATGTGAAGTTATTACTTTCGCACAAGTAAAACAAGTAAAAAAAGTTGTGACTATTGGCAAGTTTTAATTCTTTAAAAACTTCTATTTCTAGTAGTAAATTACTTATTCGTTATTTGACATTAAATTAGTTCCTAAAAAATAGAAAATCTACTGCCATTCGAATTTTGAAGATACATACTTATGTAACTCAGTAAAGGTCATTAAAAAATTCCATTATGTAATGACAAGGATATTTCAAAATCATATGCAAATAAGCGAAATTTGAATTTTGTTCAACATTGAAGTCTCGGCATTTTCATGACTTCTCAGGAAGCTGCTTTTTAACCACGTTGAATGTTAAACATGTCCCAAGTTAAAATTGAAGTCCAGTCGGCAAAAATAATATAAGAAAAATTAAATATTGTGAACAAACATTCAATATATGTATAACAAAAGACACTTTCATACACAATAAATACAATGTAAAATGTACTGCGTGATGACTAACAATTGAGGTAGTTCCAAGAAATTGTTTTTTCATTACATCTTGAACACAACTTTATATCCAATGAACAGGATCAAAAAGAGATTATGACAATGCTATAAAATTCAATAATATTTTTCTAGTTATGAATTATAAAATATATAAGCATAGTGGCCATAGAAAACTTTTATACAAACAACATAACAATTCAGTTTTTTTACTGCTTCCAAGCAGTCATGAAAATGCAGTGCGTACTCGAATAATTTCCAATGATATTAGTTAACATAAGCTTTTTTTGCAATATATTCTCTTTTTAATTCCTGTTCACCGTTGTTGGAAGCTGTCTTCATTATGTTGGTTAAAGTAAACTTTTTATGAGAAAATACTTCTATATTACTTGTATATTGGGATTGATTATTTACCGCAGGGAATACACTTCGCCAGCAACACCGATTTCATTTTCTTTATGTGAAAATAATTTTATTAGTTGTTTGAAGAAAAATACTGTTTTCGTGTAGGTTTAAAGAAAAATTCCTTTTTTGTAATAAAAGTATTTTTAAATGGAATTTAACAAATTTGTAGAAATAATTCATGTCTTTAATCAAAAGTTCGTCAAATTGACTTCCTGCAAGTAAGTGTTTAGAAACTTCATTTTCGTTGCTTAAAAAAATCCATTAGTGCATTTTTTCAACTTCTTAGGGAGCCAAGTTGACAAAAGTTTTGATTTAAAAACTCAATTATTTCTACAAATCTGTAGATCATTGGAAATTGGAATAGCTTATCGCAATTTAATGTAAAACTATTTTGTTTGCAAAAAAAAATAACCATTTTCCAATGACAATTCTGTATTAAGATCATTGAAAATGATCAGCAGTTGCACTACTTCCGGATCATAAAATCAGAACTTTCATGACTTTTTTGGAAGATCTTTTGTTACTAAAATTTATCGTTTCGATCAATTGTTTTTGACTTGATAAAAATCTCATGCAATAATAAAACTCCATGATGACATATTTAGTTCGTCTACGACACCACCTTATATCAATGGGCCTTGGTAAGCAATATTCTCCCTCGGAATTCGACTCGTTTATTAGGTGAAAAGCAAAACTTATTTTGTGATAAGCGAGACATCTTTCAGATGAGTTGCTTATTTTTCTTTTATTTCGTAAAACTCAAAAAATGTTTTTATATAATTGTGCTTTTAAATATTGTATTTATGGATGTTTTAATTGGAGAAAAATTATTTATTAAACTTCATTTTTATTAATCATTAACATTAATAAGATCTCGTTAATATTTTCAGATTACAACAGCCCGTCTCCGTTTTGTTGGTAAGTTTATTATTCTATTTTATAATATTTTATAGTAGTGATCAGGTTTTGTTAAAGGCAACGTTCTTAGTTATTTCTAAGTTGAATTGAAAATATTTACTCTAGATGATGATTTTTATAAAATTCATTCAAGAGGACTTTCCTTTCTATTGTAAAAAGTTTTACGTCGATGTGGCCTTAAATAACTTTAAACTGATTTTGTGTCAGTGTTTTTATTCTTAAAGTAGATTTGTTTTGTATAATTTATTTGCTTTTCTTACAAAATAAAGTAATAGAAGTGGAAAAAGCTAAAAATTAAACTAGGAGCTGAAGGCAATTCTTAAGGGTAGTAGAATAATTGAAAGAAAATTCACATTTGGTCTATATAAGCTTTTCAAATGAGGTGCTAAAGTCTAAAGCACATTCTTAAATGATGTTTACTCCTCCTGAAAATAACTTTAAAACTTTTTCAAGAAACAACAAAATACATTATTTGTAAATAGAGGACTTTCAATTTACAAATTATTTTTCATTAATTTTTTTCTTCTTTTCTTCACAATTTGAATAACAATTAGAAAGTGGAAGAAAACACATCTTATTTTAATATATTCGTTTAAAATTAGTTTTGTATTTCATTAATATTCTCAACAAACAGTCAACTGTTAGTGTCGACATGATGTGGGCTTTCAGTTAAAGTGAAACTAATTTAAAATTAACAATAATGTTGATGATGCCAAATAGAATAAGGCTGATTATTTGATTGATTTTAGCTCGACTATCATTTTAAAAACTTTCAGCCGTAGACAACAACTTTATAAACCATTGTTAAGTAATAATGTATCAAAAAAGTTTGTTTTAATAAAATTCTAAATATTTTAAAAATATAATTTTATACTATCTCCAGGAATATAACAAATAAGGACTCATGTTGCACTTAAAATTAAAGCTTTGAGTTTAGCTCTTAGTGGGAGTTTATCATATTCTTAATTTGATTTAATATAATTTAAGCAAATTTAATAAGAAATATTAAAGAAAAGCTACACACAAGTCCTTTTGCATGTTTTAGATCTTACACGGTTTTTAAAAGCAATAATTAAAAAAAAACTCTAGAAAACGAATAACTTTGACTTCAGTCGATGTCGATGTTAGATGTACTACCAAAAATCCATACAAACGTAATTTGATCAAAATAGAAAAAAATTTGGAGTTCTCCTCTTAATGTTTAAAGCCAAATTTTTTGTGTCCATGAATTAATTGATTTTGAGCAACAGAACGGATTTCATCATTGTTTACATACATATTTTACACTTTTTTATAATAATTTCAAATTAATTAGTCGTTTTTGTTTTACACCGATTTTCCACATGAAAATAATTTATTCGCTTTGCACGGTTTTATGAAGAGCATCCGAGTATCTTTCATGCAAAGTACGTGATGCACGTATAATCAAAACAAATATAAAAGGCTCGATATTTAAATACTCTATACATTTGAATACAAAAAAAATTCTGAAATCTTAACTATTCATTATATATGTATTTCTTGATTTTATTACAATTGTATACTTTTGCAATCGTTTCTCTACATCATAAACTATACGAGTAAATTAGTCTGTGAACACGATTTGCACTGGCGATAAAAAACTTAAATCATAAACTAGTTAAATTAAGTTTTCCATACGATTTCTTAACTAACGCCAATACGAACTTTAAAGCTAAAGTAAATAATTTTTTTTACAGGCCGCTAGTCTTTTATGTTCCATCTGTATTGCTTTAAATAGAAAAGTAATAAAAACTATATTGTAGCTTAAAAATACAAAATATTTACTTTTTAATTATTTCCAAATAAAATATAACATTGTACTTATTTTATTTTGAAGAAAATATTTCAAATTGAAAATAAAAATATATACTCGTACATATTTTGTATATGCATTTTCTACAAATTGGCGCAAGAGTAATGTCATAATTTGAATTGGCTGCCATTTTGTTGTAGGTTAGGTTAGGTTAGGTTAGGTTGATTGGAGGGGTGTGATAGCCCATGTCCTACGACATACACTTAAGCCAGTGAAGGCTTGTTGTGCGCTCCGTTTAATTATCAAACACAACTGCCAGAGTTCTGCGGCAGGATTCGAACCTGGGACCTTCGCACTACGAGTCTAGTACACTACCTACTAGTCTACGAAGGTCAGTTCTAATTTTGTTGTAAATGAAGTAAAAAAGTTATTTGAAAGTATAAAATTAAAGCATTAATTGGAAAGAAATTATATCGCTCAAATTACCACCTTCCGAGTTGATGCATAATTGCGTTCGTTTTATGGAATTTAGAATTGTTGCCCGCAAAACATAAGACTACAAATTGACGATTTCTTCTTTCTTCTTCTTCAATGCTACCTTTTAATGCTTGCAAGGTTCGTGGCTCAAGCCTCAAAGAGGAAGCCTTGTTCTGTTAGATCTGCCGATCTGGACGGCCAGCTCAAATCTCCAAAACGGCCGATCACTAACTTGGAAATCGAAACCACGACGAAATTCACTCTGCGTTAAAATAACAGACTGAAAAATTGTAAAATAAGCAGTAGCAATAATTCTACATTCTTGAGCTGTATATCGATCGGTCCATGGGTTGTTGACAACTAATTCTCTATATATCTACATCATAAATGTCAAAGCACAGTGACACTTGGCACCATTTAAAAAAATGACAGCCTATTCAAAATATGCCATTACTTTTGTATCACCTTGTGTGTTACCAGTATGTGTATCCATATAATATTTTCTCAACCATCTTCATACCATGTTTTTTATTCTTTTTCTCTGTAAGCGATTCTTTAGAAAAGATCATTTTTAAATTATGCCGCTCTAATGGCAGATCTTAAATTTCTTCTGGTTGTTATTCACCGGCGAAGGCAGCTTTTTGATGTAACCATCAAGCCAAAATTAGCTTGCAGCTCACACAACATTGTTGCGTTGCAAATATAACAAATTTTCTCAAAAGATAAATAAAATTTAAACCCAATTTAATTTTTGTACTTTCATAAAAGATAAATAAAGTTTTAAAAACAATTTCAAAATTCTTCTTCCACGTATACATACATACATACGTTTTTTTTTTTTTAATTTATGTTTGCATCGCTTCATCATTATTAATTTGTAGAAGCCCCGCTGCATATAGTATATGCAACTCTTATTTACAATCTTCATTATTTTTAATTATTTGGTTTATCACCCCCAAAACAAACAGTCCTTTGTTATTGACCTCGATCAAAGGTGCATGCATATTTATTGCTTAATTATAAACTCAAATTTATTCGTTTTAAAGTGTAGTTTTTAAAATACAGTTGACATTTATTTATCTGTAAAATGCATAAAAATTATTTTATTTTATTTGGGAAAATAACTGTAAATTAAATTCAAATTCTTAAGAAAGCTCTTAAAATAATTTAAATAAATGGTTTTGTTGTTTTTATGTAATTTTCCTACTTTTTTGTGAATAATATGAAAATGACAATCAAAATTATTGACAAAGCAAACATTTGGCGCTGTGTCAACAAAAAAAGGAAAAAACTTAATATTATCTTTAAATCATTTATTGTAAAGTTGTCGTTTTTGTTCGATCTGTACAAAAAAAATATATAATAATAATGATAATGATAATGATAACAAACCGGAAAGGAGTCACTTAAATATACGTGTGTTTAAAATGCAATAAATTAACTAAAATAATAAAAAATTGCATCGAAATGTACAAACTTTTATAAATTGTCATTTAAGGCTACTTAACTAATAAAAATGCATTGAACTATTTGCTACGAGTGACAACAAATAAAATGCCTACATTCGAGACATCACAAATAAATACACAAATATTTCACAAAGTGTTCTAATCGATTTGATGGAATCCAATGCGTTAATCTCTCAAAAGTTTTTAATGTATGAACCCGCCATAGTGGCAATAAAAGGCCATACACCATACACTTGTTATATCAACAAATTTTTAGTTTTCATTATTACACTGTACATACACACATTTTAATTAAAGGCCACACTAGCTTTTCCCTAAGAAATGCTGTAAAATTTTACAATTTGTATAGACTAAATTCTGTACATTTCGAAAGCTTAAAATTATTTCATCAATATATCGCAAAGTTCAGTCAGTTTATTAATCAATTGGAAATGTAAAAAATGATTGCGATTGTTTGTAGTCAATAAACTAATTTAACATACAAATTACGTTTGAATGAAACATAAGAATTTACGAATTATGAAGGCGTAGCGCAGCGTTTCAATTGGCATTTAATTTTTTTTTAAGTTCTTAACACATGTTTGATATTTTGTTTAAAAACATATTTTAAACATATTATTGATAACTTTGTCATTATTTGCATATAATATATAAGCATATACAGTGAAGCTTGCTTATAACATACACTGATTATATTTTGATATTTTGTTTAAAAATATATTTTAAACATATTATTGATAACTTTGTCATTATTTGCATATAATATATAAGCATATACAGTGAAGCTTGCTTATAACATACGCTGATTATAGCGAATATTCGTTTATAACCAATAAATATTAGTTGTAAATATTTTATAAAAATTAATTCGTTTATAACGATCTTTGGTTATAACGAGCTTTCGGTTATAATGAGTGAGCTTTTTTGAGAACTCAAAAGTGCTTATAAATTATTGTGCTTATTACATACAAATCGAAATCGTACCATTTTTCTAATAATTTTCTAAGCTGTCAAAACATTTGTGCAGCATTATTTATCAAAACATTAAGAAATAATATAAAATAAGAAATAAAAACAAACTGTTTCTACATTACTTACTTCTATTGATTGGTCATTGTAATCAAACTCCACCGTACTTCAGTTACTGAAAATGTTTACAAACGAATTTAAAAAATGCAAAATATTTCTCATTGAAGGTTCAATAGGTGGGGCCAATTAATTGTCCACATACTTGCGAATATTTTACAAATTTAATGCACGTTTTTAATAAAAAAAACACAACAAAAATAAATTAACTGTGTGAAGGACATTGTCGATTAAATAAATTAATAACGTAACAACAAATTATTTTTTCACTAAAGTTTAAGGAAAACTTTATATTGAATACATTCGCATTTAGGTAGGAAATATATTTATGTGTATGTGTGTATCTGTATTGCAGTTTTATGATTATCTCCAAAATTGAAAAAATATGCTATTAAAAATTTAAATTCGAAATCTGATTTCGTATTTAAAAATTTATTTTTTATACAAAAACAAGCTTATTTCTTAAATCTATGAAAGCTATTAATAATTGATATGATGACTTCCACCTAAATGAAAAGAAATAGTAACTGTAGGCAAGCTTATAGATTTTCCATATGTGAAGTCTATTCGTAATAGTAAATAACAAATCCTAATTTAATATTAAACTATTTAATTTGCAGAACCAAAATGACTTCTTCAAGTCGGTGAATAAGCACCACACACAAGAATATCCTGTAATGAAAACACTATGTATAATAGAAACTATGGAAGCTTTGTAGTGCTGTCATATTTTCAATCATATTTTAACATACGACTGCTAAACTAAAATTGAATTTAATAAAAATTATATTTAAATAGAAATTAACTAAATATTGCACTGAGTAAAATTCATAGCCGTAACCAAATGCCGATATTAAATTGGCTTTGTATGAATGTTAAAATGATTTCACTTAGCGTGTTTAACCAAAAGAAAAAAATTACCTTCCTACTGTTTATCCCACATGATTACTTCAGTTTTATATATATAATATATATAAATAATATAAGCTAGAATTAAACAAACAAAATTATGCGTTGATGTAAATATACGCTATGTATCTTATCAAACGAACAATATAACGATTTTTAAAGGCAATGCGACCTAGACTTGCTTTGCTAAAAACCTTCATACAATTGAATGAAATTGCAGTTTATTTTTCACTTTTCGAAGAAGCTGATTAAAGTTTGGTTTGAACATCTATGTTTGAATTGTTCTATGTTATAAAAATTCTCAATTAGTTTTTAGTTTTGAGTGCCTTCGTAGACTAGGAGCTAGTGTACTAGACTGGTAGTCGAAGGTTCGACTCCTGCGGCAGACTCCGGGTGTCTCTGCAGATAAGCCAAGTAGCTTCGCAGTTTGTGTTGTTAATTAAAAAAAAAAAAAAAAAAGGTTACATTTATATAAACTAAGTTTATGTCCGACACTGGTTGGGCCTAATAATTATTTATATATTTAAGATTTGAACACTTATTGTTAGTTCAATTATTTGAAGATACAATAAACATATATTAGCGTGAAAAAAAAAACATTTATATAAGCACGCAACATTTTGCACTTTTCAAAATATAGTCAGACTAGAAGAATAGAAAATAACTTAAAACTCAAAACAAACTCTACTAATTTGTTTATTATTTATTAACTTCTAATTATTATTTTTTATTTATTATGCTGAATATTATTATACTGAATATTAATAACAAAAACACACTTAATATACAACAATTTTATAATATTATTTTGTTAGGAAAGGTCAATAATATACTTTTCCTAATTTGATTTTCAAGGCAACTAGAACTCTTTATTAGTACATACATATTTACTATCCTATTGTTTGCATATTTTTTAGCATATATTTACCCATATGCAATTTTTCCAAATAACCTAGCATTTGCTTTTCAACTTTTGGCAACTCTGCCTGCATATACATATATAGATGTATGCGTGTTGTATATATATTCATAATAATAATGCATACAATCTTATAATTCTTGAAACACCGAATTGGGAAGTTAAAACTGCTTCAATAAACAAATATCTTAGGAGGTTTGGGCAAAATTAATGAAAAAATGTTTATTTGGTCTACGAGGGTAGTCAATATGATCATAATATTGATAACCAATATACATTTGACTTTAGACAAAATTATAATGCCTTTATCAATTTATATAACATGAACCTAATGAAAATTAGATAAATCTGAAATTGATTACGTATATGATGATTACTAATTTTTAGTCATAGTTTCTTTAGCATACAAATAAAAGTAATTTTGAAAAATCAAATTAAATTTCGAAAATGACAAAATTTTAACAATCAAATGTACTTATGAACAATTTTATTATTTAAGAGTAGCTGTCATACATTGTCGCAGAAAACATAATATAATATTGAAAACATATTTTTTTCTGCCTGTAGTTAGCGGAGGACATGAGTCCCCACCTGTTTGATTTTAAATTGGAAATTGCTTATGGATTATTTTAACACAGAAACCAGTGTTGCACTCCTTATTTTATGCATGTTGACATTTGCTTCAAAAGTCTTCCTGCTGATTTTTGCAAAAATTTTCTGATAATAATATGACAATAATTAATTTATTTTCGTTTAGCATACTTGTATTAAACAAATATGTAGGTGAAATATTTTGCAACTTTTGAAATGCTTTTTAAAAATATCATGTTTCGTGTTCCGGAAGCATTTATAAGAAACATTCCGAAAAGAATTAAGAAAAAACTTCGGTGTACAAACAGCAAAATGCCCGTACGACAAGTACTTTTTGAAATTAAATTAATCATGAAGGTTAAAGGCCCAACTATAATGTGCTTAACCAAACTTAAGCTAGTGTCAAAATTCAACGAAAAGCATGTCAAATGCTTAAGTAAATTACTGAAGACTTTTAGGTGGCTATATTGTACTTATTGAGCTTAAAAACTTTTTACACTTAGTTGCAAACATTTGTACTTTTGGAAAACTATTTTCGTTTTTATTTCTTTAAAATGTAATATTTTTGACGAAATCTCATTTAATTTGTAAAATTTATAAATATATTACCATAAACAAGTAAATCCATGTTTATCTTTTATTTATTTATAAAGTAAACGAAAACTAAAATAAAAAAGTACTAAAAAAAGCAACAGTGGTTGCATCTTCTAATTGTAAACAATTACATACATATATGTATCTATTGTGTACAGTGTTTATTGGAAAATTTTTAAAAATGGATAGAAAACTGAAATTTCTGAAGACAGTGAAGTTAATGAATTGTGCATTTGATGGAATATGTGTTCTTCAAAAAATAAGAGAGACGATGAACAAAAGAAAACGCTCCTCAGTACGGGAAATAAATAGGGACAGAAAGAAGAATGGGTTCTTGATGAGTCATTTGCTTAAGCAAGAGCGAAATTGAACGCACTTTCCTTACACATTATAGTTAGGCCTTAAGGCCTAACTATAATGTGCTTAATGCAACTTAAGCAAATGTGCGAATACACACAATCAAATGTATACAACTATAATGTACTTAAGTAACTTTTCGTCAAGTTTCGTCAAGTGTCATTTGCTTAAGGAAATTGCGTTCAATTTCGCTCTTGCTTAAGCAAATGACTCGTCAAGAAAACATTTTTTTTTCTGTCTCTATTTATTTCCCGTACTGAGCAGGAGCGTTTTCTTTTCTTCATCGTCTCTCTTATTTCTTGAAGAACACATATTTCATCAAATGCACAATTCATTAACTTCACTGTCTTCAGAAATTTCAGTTTTCTATCCATTTTTAAAAATTTTCCAATAAATAAATAAATAATAATTTTCCAATAATAAAATAAATAATTGTTTACAATTAAAAGATGCAACCACTGTTGCTTTTTTTAGTACTTTTTTTATTTTAGTTTTCGTTTACTTTATAAATAAATAAAAGATAAACATGGATTTACTTGCTTATGGTAATATATTTATAACTTTTACAAATTTAATGAGATTTCGTCAAAAATATTACATTTTAAAGAAATAAAAACGAAAATAGTTTTCTAAAAGTACAAATGTTTGCAACTAAGTGTAAAAAGTTTTTAAGTTTAATAAGTACAATATAGCCACCTAAAAGTCTTCAGTAATTTACTTAAGCATTTGACATGCTTTTCGTTGAATTTTGACACTAGCTTAAGTTTGGTTAAGCACATTATAGTTGGGCCTTTATTTGTTTTTGTTTTGTCTTCTTGATGTTGGGTATATGCTGTCACTTTTTGTTGAAATAAACAAAAACTTATTTTGATCATTACGTCTATGCATACAAAATAATGAATTAATTTAAAAACAAATGGCCAAATTAAAAAACAATAGCAGCTAAAATCAGAACTTTATTTACTCCCAAAGATAAGATAAAGAAAACAGAGCTAAAACATTTCAAGTTTGCAAAACCTTTAAGTTGTTTTTACGTTAAAATTTATTTTTTGCATGTACAGTTCTCTAACTAAATGTTCCTGTCTTTCGGGAATTTTGAAGTTCCATCTGATTTTGAAGAAGAATATCTAATGATTTCAAATCGATAATACTTACGATGAACTACCAATAACTTTCATGTTTGTATGTATTTGAATTTGAATTAGTTTTAATATGACCATAAGTTAAATAAAGTTCAACAACCGCATCTCTATAATTACTACCGAAATATATAGTTTATTTGTATGCTAACGCGCATGCTCACAAACTCAAGTACATTTTAGTTTTAATAAGATCGGCATATGGAAAGGGGAAGTGAAACAAATAAAATATATGTTTATTACGAACTGTGAGCAAAAAACAAATTAATCAGATACATATGTATTTTATTGAAATTAATTGATAAAATACCAAAGGAATATGATATTGAAGTTGATTTATTAAGCATTAAATTAAAATTTTAGATCCATAAATTTTAAATTCCTAAATACTCTTCTTAACAAATATAAAATAAGATACTGGTTGCAATCCCAAGGTAAATCATCACATATCCGTTTTAAAATATTATAATACGGGATGTTTCTATGCCCACGATAACGGCATTCGTACACGTTGCAAATTAACAACATCTTTTCCATTTTTCGAACTTAAAGCATGCGATTCATCAATTTTTTTTTTTTTTGTTTCTAATACAGACAAAGAACGCGGCAAATATAAACAATTTTATTAAACTGTACACAATCAAATTTGGATAAACGAACGCCGTTTAAACGGAAACATTTTTAACTGTCAAAAACTCTCAGGGCTATAAATTTTTTATGAAGCAAAGTGAATAATTCGGCGATAAAGCTACAATATGCCAAAGTGCAAGATTAAAGGAAACAAACATGCTTAAGGGAATGAATTATACAATAGCTGAATGACCGGGCCTTACTCTGATTTCATAAAATTATTATTTTATTATCATTTGTGAGCTTGAAGATTATTTATGTATATATAGTTCTTATTTTAGAAGACCCCTTTCATTTCATATGTACTCGTATATCATGGGAGCGAATAAAATGGGGTAGGTTTCGGAATGATGGCATCATTGGCCCAGTTTTTTAGAAAATGCTGGAAACGCTACTTCAGTCATTTCTGTGAACACCTGCCTTACGGCCCAAACCCAGGCTGCTACTAACATTCTGCGAACTCAATGCATCCCCCACCGCCCCTGTATGCTGCCCCCTTCCAGCATACAAGTGGCAATTTTTGTATATGACAGTCACAGATCATACACAAACCCTTTGTTAAAGAGTTGGAGATATCTATTCTCTATTGGCTATAGCCTGCAGTCTCTGTTGTTTAGCAATAGAACCTTGACGTCTAATTGTTGATAGCAGGTCAGCCACTAGCACTGACCCATACCCCTTGCAATTAAACAACAAATCTCCAAATGGGTGCCTTGAGGAACTCAATTCTCCGAATTCTCGGTCCCTTACTGCCTGAGGTATTGGTAGCAATGTATTCCATACGAGCTAGCTTAACCTGATTTAACCTTTATGTCAGTTTTTATATGCACGACCTATGGTTGCACTGCTATATCAGGGATTGAGTAGTAGCATACAAGTTTTTTGGGTTATCATAAAAAGGCAAAGGCCCGAAAATTCGAATAACCCCGACCAACTGCTCACATGGGAGATTTGCCTTTTCGCCACCCAACAGGTGGATCTTATCACAGCTTAATAAATTCTTAAAAATATACTTGTACTTGGACCACTAGTTAATAGTGAGACTATTTAAGATTGTTTTGGGCTACTGTGCCGTCAATGCACAAAGAAAAATTAGCTAGATAGGGGAAAGGGGAGTGGTACATCTCACATAAATTAATATCTAATTATCTCATACCTGGCTAACTATAGCACTGATAATGTTCAAAGTTGACATACTCCAGAGCTGATCGTGTTTTGACCCATGAGTGAAAACTGAATAAGGGTAAAGAGTGTAAAAGAAAAACTCTTTGACGAAAACTTGAACTGTTTTCAAATATAGCCTCTAAAATATTCGTAACAAATATAATATTATTATAAGCATATATAATATGTACTGAGATCTTCGAAGCTATTGCCAAGAAATTTGGCTACTAAATGCAGAATTCAACTCGTAGTACCGCCTTCAGAAATCATATTTGTTTCGAACTTTTTGCAGGCTGTATTTGAAATCATTCATTTTTTTAAGTTTTTATTCTAAATAATTAAGCTCCGAAAGCGAGTTATAACATTTTTGCAAAATGCACAAGTTGTTGTTTTAATTAAACATTTATGATTTTTCGTTGCCACTATTTACTTTTAATTTATTCAGAGAAGTATTTTAATATCTTTCATTCAATTGATATTTATGTCTAATAGATCAACTTTAATTTCATATGTGATCGACTTATTTCAATTTGAACGGGTTTTTTTTTTGCTCACTGTGCTTACGCAATACAAAAATATATGATAATATTGACTTAATGCATTCCAATAATTAGAATCTTGTTTTTCACAAAAGCATTTGTGGAAACTAAATTTATCAAGCTCGGATATTTATTACTTAAGTTTGGTTCTGAACGTGAATAATGGCCAATTGAATATAATCTACGGACAAGGTAAGAAGCACTTTCAAGTTTTGTCTGATGTTTATTATTTTATTATGTGGTTTCAGTTAACAAAAAATTAATTAGCAACATTATAAACTTTAGAGGCCACATTTCGCTGAGAAGAAGGAATACTTTCGCTCTTAGCCGAACGCGAAAGATTTGAAGACAAGCGGAAGCTGCAAAAACTACGTTTTTTGGCATTGGCTTAACTTAAATAATCAATAATATTAGAGATAAGATTTGAGTATTTATTGTTAATTCAATTTCTATTGAAGATTAAAAAAACAATGATAAATGACAACCACAAAAAAATAAAAATAAAAAAATGATTTCAATCAATGAAATCATGACTCCTAATGATTGATAATTGATTTATAAATTTTTCTTCAATTATTTATTAGATAATTTAACATAAATTCCCAAATTCTTGAAGCTCTAGGTCACAGAGATTAAATTAGTTTTGTTTCATTATTATAAGATATTTCTCCTATTTAATTAATGGCTGCATTAGAGAAGTGGTGAAATACTTAAAATAAATTTATATAGTAATTAAAGCTGCGAGGGTGGCTCAATAAGTCCTTGAATGAAACAAAGATTTTTGGATAAGAAATAATTTTACTTTTCAACATAGTCTCCTTTGAGCTCCAATTTATATCTTTTCCAAAAACTAAGATTTGTCGAGGTCTTCAAAATAGATATTTGTTTGTGAGATGGTCTCATCGTTGGACTCAAAACTCTTTCCATCGTGCCATTATTTCAGGTTTGGAAACAAGAAATAGTCAACAAAAAGCATCAGCGATAAAAAAAAACTATTACCCAAACTTTTCAATACATTGTACCATGCTGGCCAATTTCCAGTTTGTTCTAATGTTGCTAATGTAACGCCAAACCTCAGTGCTCCAAGCCTCTCGGAGTTCTGCGTGAGAAATCATTTGCATTTAACACTATATGCCGCCAAGAGCTTGTGAACAATTAGAAAATAATATATTTTATATTATTATTTCTCATATATAAAACGATTAGCACATATGGGGAGGCGGACAGTGTTAGACCGACCCGCCTATTTATTAGGATCCAGAACATATATAGTTTATGTGGTATTGTGAAAGTCACAAACGGATAAATGATAAATGTACAAATACTCTTCGCACTTGTGGTAAGAATGCAAAACGCCATAAATACAAACTCGCAACACACACATGCAACTACAAATTTGACGTAGAGGGTGCTAGAGTTTCTAACCTACTGCGAATGTTTGATATTTGGTTTTGATAACGAAAAACAAGCATCTGTTAACGTTAAAAATGCTGCAATAAATTGCACTGTTCACGACAACGCTTGACTCTAAAAACTAAACCTATAACCGGGCAACTTTGTTTATTGTGGACGAAGTTCGTTATTACCACAGTAAATATTATTTTATTTCGATAAATACAATCAAACAACACTGAAACAGATCACATTCATCTCTTATTGTGCGATATGTTTATGCAACATATTATGCATCTACTTATAAGTTTCACTTGTTTTCAATTCTCTTTGTAGTTTCGATAAATAATGGTAAATGAGTATTTTAACGGTTTAAAAAATCAGCTCACAAATTTTAATATTGTCAAACACTGTCAACAATTGCAATTACAAAAAAAAAAAAAACTAATAAAAGTAGACCGCGTTCCAATCTATTGGTGCCTCAAGGTTTTAAATTTAAAATTATTACATTCCTTTAAGCTACTGTAAAACTAGCTGGCACGAGAGTTTTATTAGAAAACAAGTCTTAGGGGAGAAAACACTACTCGTCATTAGACTAGAGTCATCAATTCGATTACCAACTTATGTTCTTCCAACTGTTGCAATTAAATTTATATCGCTCCTTTAATGAAAAATAGTCATATCTCAATAATTATACATATTAACAGGATGTTGAGGAATAAGTTCTCCTCAGTAGCTTAACAATATTGAGTTTTCAGTTTTCAGAATAGCTATAGTTATACTTTTTGGTATAACTACGGTTTAACTATAGATAGCTCAAACATTTCGATTTTTGAGACACATGTGTCTACGAAATAAAGTTCCACTAAGAATTAGTGAAAGCATTGTCTATTTTATAGATCAGTAATATTGCTTGCTTACAACAACAAAAGAAAAATATTGATAATGGTATGATTTTAAATAGGTAACATTATATATTCTTTTAATATTATGTATTTACATGAACTTTTCCAACTTTTGTTGTAGCCTTAAGGTGAATTCACCCATACGTTCTGAACGTTCCGAACGATTTTTTTTTATATGTAGTTTGACGTCTCTATTTTGAGAAAGAGAGTAAATTTAATGCGGAACAACAACAAAAATTTCGTTCCGAACGAATGGGTGAATTCACCTTTAGGAGTTCATATGCCGACATTTTATTGATCGCTTAACCAAATCGTTAGTGAACCTTAAAAAAACGTTTAAGCAAACGAACACAATTTAAAAGTTTGAAAATTTTTTTGGTGTATAAATAAATTTAATATAACCAAAAACGTGCTATTTTTTCCTTATAATATATTTGCATATTTAATTGCATGTATGTATATACCATATAAATACATAGGTATACATAAATTTACGTATGTATAATATATGATATGTTATTTCTACTATTTAGCTTGGGCACCCTATAAGTGGTACTTTTCGTACGTGAAAGTTTCTGTGAGACTACAGCTGTCGAATATGTACATGTATTTCAAAGTACAGTTAAACTTCGTAACGTAGTAGTTGGCTACTGACAAATATCTACGTTAAGGCTAATAGGGAGCTATGTCTGAGTTTCACGCTCCCATAAGAACTGCATGTAGGGAAATACAGTTTCCTAAGTTTTTAAAAAAAAAAATTCATTTGCATATACGCGGTTCAAAAAGAAAAGTACAGGGAATTTTGGACATTTATTGCCTATTCCAAGGTTGTCATAAATAGGGTCTTGTTATTTTTATTTTTCGAAGATGCAGGACCAATTACTGAAAAAAACAGGATAAAATAAATATGTATCAAAATGGGATCATTCGATTTTACTTGAATGCTCTTCTGTAGTGGAAGCAGCGACGTGTACCAATAAAAAATATAATATTTCTACTTCAAAGTAAAATTAACTTAGGAAAAACTAAGAATGTTTATAAAAAGAAATAAAAACATACACATGAACATACATGGAATGTCTGACAAATTTAATTATTACACTAATATTGAAAAAAAAACAAACAAAAACAATGAAAATTTACAATAATAGTATATTTTACATAAATAGTATTTTAACATATTACATAATTCATATTTCACAAAAAAGTTTATATTTAGCTAATTTTAATTTTTGTTTTTAATAACTTTTTTAATGACATTTTCTTAAGACTTACTAATTTTTGTACTCTATTCTTTTCTCAAAATTCGATTTAACCCGTCTTAAGTAAAGACCATATAATTTTTGCTTATGGTTGTTAAGAGTATCGCTCAGTGTAACGAGTTTCAACTATTATAATGAATTGTTATTCACTGGAAAGTTACTAATGCTAAATAAAAAACATTTCAAAAGAAAATCTAAAAAAGCGTGATTTTCGACTGCCGTGCGGTATGCGAGACAATCCCGCATAAGGCGTTACAACCGGCAACTTTAGTTATAATTAGTCAATTTAAACAAAAACTTATGTTCAGATAATTGTTTGGTTACCGAATTTTTGACATTTAGTATTCCTTATACTTACTCGTACACATGTAAGCGGTGTTTCCATGGACATATGCATACATACCATGAATATGCTTGTGCAGAAATTGTAAAATTTCTTAGACAAACTGTGTTTATGTACACTAGAGACCCGATTTGCATCGTTGCGATTTGCATCAAATTTTAAAATTTGGTCCAATCCACTTTGCATCGTGTTAATTCCTTTTTTTTACTGAAATATGAAGAATTGTCAATTTGCTTGTAAAAAGGCGAATACCCATTTTACCTCGTTATATATGTGTTATTCTGAAAATAGTTGCGTGTTAGGAAGTAAGAACTCAGTTTTCAATAAGAAAAGCTGTACTTGAGTTAACAATATAACTGAAGAATAAGAAAAAAAAAAGATAAATAAAAACCACTAGTGATTCGATTTGCGTCATTTCGGTTCGCATCACATTTACCGGTCCCTATTAATGACGCAAATCGTGGCTGTAGTGTATTGGAAAATTTCCAGCACAAAAAAATAAATAAATACATAGTAACACATTGCGGCCCTATGTACCGCAGAGGAGTACGAGGAACTTATGTACGTATATATATATATATATATATATATATATATATATATATATATATATATATATACATATATATATATATATATATATATACATGCGTACATATTTATATTTACTCACTTTATTATGATAGGAGTAGTGCTTACAAGGATTAAAAAAATCATATTCATACAATTCTTCGCCACATACTGGGGCATAATCAAAAGAATAAATAAATAAATGAAGCATTTCAAAACTACTGGTTCGATCGGGATGACTTCCAACATGGATTTAATAGAAGAGCATTACCGTTTAACTTTTGAATATAAAATCCCAGATCTACCCAGGAGCAGATATATGATGTTTCAAAGGCAAGAACACTTCGGATATGTAAAATTTCTTAACGCAAAAATATTCCTCTGGTAAGTCCGTATGAAATTTTATTCCGATAGGACCACTTGTTTACAAATAATTGATATACTTCTAAAACATTTTGGTTCTGCCCCACAGTGCGACATTTCACTTGCTTGAACTCTTCATAAATATTTACTACAACATTGCTTTTCATATTGTAGTACTAAGCTTCAGCCTGTACTTTTATGTCTTTGTTGTTCTAGAAAATACGCAAATTCATGTTAGTATTTCTACTTATTTTTTTGTTTTCATAAAAATTATAAACAACACGCATCCATAAAAAGTAAGGAATTTTGGAAATATGTATATGTATGTACATAGCACTTAAATCTTTCTTAATCTTTAAAAAATTATGAACAGAAATATGTTATCGCCCTGATTTTTTGCTATCTTAAGTAAATAGGACTTGTGTATTTTCTATTTTCTAATTATCTAACATTTTTCGTTTAACAAGTGGAAAATATTAATGGTATTTGTTTGCATGAGCATTCGGTCAGGAAATCTTTAGATGCAGAGAGGCCAAGTATTCGTCAAATTTACCTTCAACGCATAATTTAAAATTGATATAGAATGTAGTAGTTTTCCTCCTCACATAACAGTGCGAATAATGTCAGATGCGGAACATTATTCTTAAACAACGTGAAACGGGGTCATGATTAGATGACAAGTGAACAATGAAGTTTTTCTGAAGTCTAGAGGTAACCCTATATGAAAACCAAATGCTGTGACCTGATTCCGCACTCATATCAACAAAAAATTCGGCAACGTTCTTCGTTAGAAGTTGAATTTTCTAATTACGACTGTATATCAATTCTCTAGATATGTATAGTGTCTAGTACAGCGATCAAATTCTTTAACCCTTTTCATGAACCCGGCCATGATTATATGCAAGTATATACATATGTATATAATAGTACGCCCAAGCTACTTGTACAAACTTCTTTCCTATAACAACTCCTAACGTGATTCATTTTCAAACATGAATTCTCTATGATGTCGCGCTACATTCAGTTTTTCATTTGACTACTAATGTTGGCTACACATCAAATTTGAAGATCGTCATTAGTATCACTAACATACGACAGTACTTTGTATGAAAGTTCCCTTTTCCCAGCAAAAAATGTAAATTCGGTTCACAAAAAAATATACAGGCAGGCGTATGTATAACCTCCTGCTATTTTGAACACGGTTAATTACAGATCTATGCGTAATACGAATATTTATATTATAAGAAAGCAAACTAATATTGTTTATGTCTCAACGCCAACTTCAGCAATGCCTTTGAAGTATGTTGGGCCCTAATTTCACATTTCGCCAAGGTAAGCTCTCGCGTTAGTTTAGTGCAATTGTATAACTTTTTTGTTAAAAACAATTTGCATTGAAATAACGCAATGCTTTACCTAAGTGATGCGAAAGTATAATTACAGGCCACAAGCTCTGTTTTAGTAATAACAAGATGCCTTAGCTTTTTTAAGGTCTTTGGAACCATTGGCATTCCAAATTGTATAACCAGAATTGGTGATGAGTTGTAACTACAACTACGATCTCTAAATAGGTACGTTTGTTTGCAAAAAAAAATCATTATACGCTCGACGTTGACAGTTTAGCATAGTGTGGCACTATTGCTGTCAATATCAATTTTATTATGTGTGACTGCCAACTTTTGCTTTAAAAAAATGGAGTATAGAAATTTTATAATTGAATTAATAGAAATGTATCGCTCATTCTCGGCTTTATATCATTTTAAAAGCAAAAATTATGGCGACTAAAATGTAAGAAATATGCCATAAAACATCCTATTGGAAGAACAGAAAATAATTTCCCGACGGGAAATTTTATGCGCTAAAAAATTAATAAAAGAAAATTTGCAATGGAATTAATAGAAATGCATTTCTAAGTGCTGGTTTTATGGGACCTGAAAAGCAAGGAGTGTAGTAACAATTACAGTCAAATCCCGATAATTCGTACCCCGATAAATCGTAATTCCCGATAATTCGTAATAAACTTCCGGTCCCTTGAAAAAATCTCGTTAATTCGTAAAATTTCTATACATTTTGGTCCCCTCGATAATTCGTAATTTTTTTACAAATAAAATCTTCTTTACCTCTTATTAATCGTAATTGTATGCTAACTACCACTTATAATTCGTAATAAAAACAACAGAAACATGGAAAGAATGATTTTTTTCCGCCATTTTTTTTTGTGGGTTTTTGCTTTTGCTTGTGTGTGTTTATTTTCTTAAGATCAGTTTGTTACATGAATAATAAAAAAAAATGCCAAAGGGCACGCATAAAATGCTATCGGTGTTAGAAAAACCAAAAATTTTTGCAGCCATTGACAATGGAGTGAAAAAATAGACGTTGCTAAGCGATTTGAAAATGCTCCATAAACTTTTACTTCAATCCTTCAAAAAAGAGAATTTATTATGCAAAAATCTTCAGGCAGTAAGCTAAAGCGCGAAAAACTACCTGAATATCCTTGAAAAGTCTTTAGTTTTATGGTTTACACAGTGACTAACACTCCGATTAGTGGTCCATTACTACCCGAAAAACAGGGGTTTGCAAAAAAGTTAAATCTAAATGATTTTAAAGCAAGCAGTGGTTGGCTCGATCGCTTTAAAAAACGGAACAACATAACATTTAAAAAAAATCTGCGGTGAAAGTTCGGCAGTTAATGAAAATATATGTTCAGAATGGAAAGAAAAACTTAATCATTTGACAAAAGATTATGATGCAAAAGACATTTTCAACGCAGATGAAACTGGTTTATTTTTTAAATGAATTTGTCAGTTTTATTTTTATTTTATTGTTTTTTGTTTGCTATTAAAATTACACGTATATTTTATTATTTGTATTTATTTTGTATTTTATTTTTAATAATTGTTTTTTATCATTCTAGTAAATAAATTGAAAAAACCCCGTTAATTCGTATTTATTTTATTTTAACCCCGTTAAATGGAACCCTCGCTAAATCGAAAACCCCTATAATTCGTAAGAAATGGCTGGTCCCTTGCGATTACGAATTATCGGGATTCCACTGTATATACAAAAGTGTACGACCATTTTATTACAAAATTTTTTTCAGAAAAAATTTATTTTTTTAACCAGTCTTTTGTCAAAATTCTCTTCTTTTTTTCTTTTGCATTATTTTCTGTTAATAATCTCAATGTAATGGCAATACAACACATTTTTTCTTTGCTCATCAATTTTTATTGTACTATATCTGTTAATAGGCGAATAACATTTGCCGATGGGAAATTGTATGCCTTAACACTTAAAAAATGAAGTAAAAATTAAAATGAAAGGATAATTTTACATCATCTGTCACAAAGCTTCAATATTATTATTAATACAAGCTTCAATATTATGTATGTGTCTAGCAGATCCTTAAAATATACCCAAATGTCTTACGCTGCCAATTAAACTCCCCAAAATCGCGGACATCACAAATACTGAAGTAATGTGATATGGCAGAGAAAACATGTATTACATTCTGCTGATGTATTATAGTGGAAGATCTCTTCTCTATTAGTGCCAAAGAGGACAATAATTGCAATTACCGATTTCAACTTGCCTATGGTCCTTCGAACCGAGTTCATATACGTTGCAATCTGATCATATGTTCTTTTTGCACAAGGAATCTTTCACGATCTCTTTAATTACGAGTATATACATATTTAAACTAAAGATACACCTTTCACAGTTCTAACAACTGTCTTATGAATGCTCGGTAATTGCATTGAGTTCCCCTAATAAATTTTATATTCGAGCTCAATGTCATCTAGTACCTACTTCGCATAATACTTCATCTGACTTCACATTGTAGGGCAATATTTAGCCGACCTTGATAGATTGCATACATTTCTAGATCGTTGCTTTTTGATTCTTAAAATTTGTGTGCTAAACGAGTTCATAGAACTCTCGACAAAATGTAAATAAAACATAGACATCACATTTCAAGTCGCATGTTCGAGGAGTCTGATGTCTCTTTACACTATTCACAGAATTTAAAGTGATTTTTATTTCACAAAAACTAGAATTAATATGTAAGCTGTTGCTTTTGTTGTTGTTATTAATGTTGTTGTTGTTGATTACGAATATTTAGTATTTTTACAAGGTGAACAACTAAACAAGAAATAAACAGTGAAATACTTGTACAACTGTTGCATGTGGTTGCTTATAAATAAATAGTTTTAAAAACAAAACAGAATATTGTACACACATTAATTTTTTTCCAACTTCATCTTTTCAAGTTTTTATTGCTATAAAAATTTAAATCATGTATGTATAAGTATATTAGGGGGGATCGGAATATAAATTGGGCATCTCATATCATAGGACGCTATATACATGGATACATCCGTAACCGGAAAAAATTATTTACCACGCCCTATAAACACATCCGCCATTCTTTTATTTTGTGTTACTGTTTAAAGTTCAAACACAACATCATATACTGTTCTTGGCTGTTTTACTGTAGCGTAAGTTTTTTCTTTAGTAGTTTTTTTTTAATCCAAAACAGGACTCTGAAGTATATCGTGAGATGTAAATATTAAATATACGGAAGTCAATATTTTCACAGACAGTCAATCCGAAATCTATGCAATTAGATTTGAGAGGTTAAGTTCTAGAACTATTTAACGTCACTATAGGTAATACAACTAGAGTCCTCTGGAGCGTCCCAGAATAGGAATTAACAACGTCTTGACGGGTCACTCCAACTTGCGTACTCGTCGGATAGGCGTTGCGGAAAATGACGAATGCACTGCATACCAGGAGGACATTGAGACAGTGGAACACTTCGTCTGTCATTACCCAATTTTTCGTGGGTGACACCTTAACGGACATTACTCACATCAGGGGCATTAGCTGGAAAGAATCGAGAAACTACCTTCATGGCCCAGAGCTCCTATAGGTATTGGTTTTGCATGTGTAGGAGCGCACAATGGACTTTTACTGGCTTAGCTGCGTGTCTTTTTGTCATGAGTATAATTCCATCCTAACCTTTTTCAAAATAACAAGACTCTCACACCGATCCTGGTATAGGACACCAAAGAAACATAAACCACTACCGGCGTTACGAAAGTTTACGTGTGTCCTCTATTTGAAGGGGTGTTTAGGTTCCCTGCATTTGAAAATCGTTATAGTAAGTCAGCATAGGAAATCTTATAACCCTTACAATTTAAAGTATGCTCAGCAGTTTTGCGTTCAACAAACCAATTGATTTCACGACACGATAAATTATTTGATTACTATTGATATGTTATAAATGAGCATGAGTTCAGTAGGCCAATTTACAGCCAAGTTTGCCTAAAGCTTTCGGGGTGCCCCGTAGACTAGTGGGTATATGATTACAGACTCGATCGCTGCCGTAGACTCTGTGCTTTCTGTTTTCTGCATTTTGCTTTCTGTTTCCCAATTTTCCTTTCCACGCAGAGTACTATGTTATATATATATATATATATATATATATATATATATATATATATATATATATATATATACAGCATGCGGTTCCTTATACCCCTTCTCTTACTGTTCAATTCCTTGTACTTAACAAGGACCTTCTAAAATCACATATAACTAGATTTTAAATTAGTTTGAATTATTTTTGCTGGTGAACTATAATAAAAAAAATTAAACATAAACGTTTAATTTTAAGTTTAAAGCAAAAATTAAATTTGCCATTTGGAACAAAAGGCCGAGATAACAAAAGTGACATCGAGTTTTAAAATTGCAACAGAGAAAAATTTAATCGAAATAAAATCATAAATGCCAAATCCTAAAATGGAGTTAATTGATTTCGATATGTAGCACATACATGCTATATATTGTGTTCGGATATGAAATGGCGATGCAATATATTATAAAAGTGTTGCAACAGTTCGTCTCAGTTTTTAAAATGCTAGTTATTTGATACCTAAGATCTAGAAAAACTAATTCTATTTACTTATGTTTTTTTTTTCTGTATGGGTACCGACCTACTCTAATGCCCATATTTAAATGAACATATTCATACATTTGTACACACGCGTACAAATGTATATAAAACAAGTATATGGGAATTCCTGAACTTTTTATTCATGTTTGGATACTTTACATATTGGCGAGCAAATCAATATGAAATGATAATCAAATGAAACTGCTGATTTGTTATGTTTAATGTAATTAAGATGAAGGGTAATTTTTACAACTTTGAATTGTTTGTTAATTCGTTACATGTAAAAAGATAAACATACATTTTTCAGTTTAATTTTTCATTAGTAGATTATTAACAAACTATTGATTTCGATTACACAGTGCAACATATACGGACACCACTACGTGATAAAAGACTAAAAAAAAAGACCCGTGTCTCCCAATTTTTCCCAAAGTCATGCATTTTTTTTTATGGGCCGCCAAAGATTTGGGGCCTCGGTATCATTTTCGCAAAAAAGTGATCATTTTCTCGGGCTCATATCTTGCAAACCGTTCCGAATTTCGATTTACTCTCTGAGGCAAACTTGTAGCTCTTGTCATAAAGAACAAAAATTGCGAACATATAAAATCAAAAAAACTTCTCCTTCCAGATAAAAATCGCTAAAAACTTAAAAAAATTCGATTTTTTAACATTAGCATGTTAACATTAGCATGTTAACATTAACAAAGCTGTCAAAAATGTTGTTAACATGCTAATGTTAAAAAATCGAATTTTTTTAAGTTTTTTGCGATTTTTATCTGGAAGGTGAAGTTTTTTTGATTTTATATGTTCGCAATTTTTGTTCTTTATGACAAGAGCTACAAGTTTGCCTCAGAGAGTAAATCGAAATTCGGAACGGTTTGCAAGATATGAGCCCGAGAAAATGATCACTTTTTTGCGAAAATGATACCGAGGCCCCAAATCTTTGGCGGCCCATAAAAAAAGTGCATAACTTTGGGAAAAATTGGGAGACACGGGTCTTTTTTTTTAGTCTTTTATCACGTAGTGGTGTCCGTATATGGTTATTTTGCCACGACTTAAAAAATTACACACAGTGTTATCGAAGATCTTCTTCAATGAGAAATATTTTTGAAACTTATTCTTCATATTTGACAACCTAAAGAAATAATCCAACATGCACCGTAAAATGCATTATTTTGGATCGGCTTCATATATTGATATTGTACCTTGCAGATTTTAATACATACTTAACTTATTGCATGCTATAGTTGGTATATAATATACCGATTGCTCGACATATAATTTAATCGCTTACACAGCATAACATATAATATAGCCTACTTTTTTGCACTTTCTGGTCCGTTTCTCCCGACTAGAGTCTCCAAACACGTTGATTAAATGTGTGTGAAGATAAATTTAAATTTAAGAAGCAGAGACAAGAACCGATTTCCTTAACAGTTCTAATTTTTCGGTTAACAGAGCGCTGTTAGCCACTTAACAATAATGGGTAATTTCAAGAAATGTGGATAATCTATGAACTTGGACCGGAACCGTACAAGTCAATACATGGAACAGGTGCTCCAGAGTACACGTGTTGGACGCAAAATAAAAGGACATGCAAAAAACGTTCAAAACAATACAAAAAAGCAATTATAAAAATAGAAATTTTCCCGGAGAGATAATTGGTCTTTATGGAAAAATAGAGAGTTATAGGTATATCCCACTATATAGAATTGGTGCTCCAGACGGTCCTCTAAGGAGCACATGAGGTGGTATGTCTGAAATAATTTTGAGATTTTAGAAAAATATATGTATATGGTATAGTGTTGCATTAAAACCAATAAACAAGATCGTTACACTATTCATGTTGTCACCCACAACGAAACGACCACGACAACAACAACAGCACTAAACTGTAACAACAGAAACTACAACAACAATAAACATCGAAAACAAGAACGACATCATCAACAACATAATCACATTTTTATTTTAGACAATAAGCCTTATAACGTATCCCTTTAATCATAAATTATTAGAATTAGAAAAATTCAGCATTTTTATAAATCAACTAATACTTTGTCCAGGCCACTACGACTGCTTACATTTACACAAACATGCACTTTTTCTATTCTGTATTATTGGTCTATTTACTTCAAGTTTAAGTTGATTATTATTTTTATTATTTTTGTTTATAGATGATCGCTGTAGTAGAATACTTTATGACACATTTGAAATTCTGTTTAGATTATTTCCTTCTTTTGCAGTAACTCAAATAATAACTCACGTGACAAATAACAGGTGGCAGTGACAAATAATGTTTCTGCTGAGAGACTTGACTTTTACAAGTCAGTTAATAAAAATTTATGGGGTGATAATATCAATATAATATGTATATAGATTTCAGTCTAGCAATTAGAAGTTTTTTCTGATTAATCAAAAAAAAGCATCAATCTTAACAAAAAAAAATTGTATATACTATAAATTATTAATGCTAATTGATTAATTGAAAAATATGCTGTTTGTTGTTGGTTTAGTTGTCTATATATCAGACATATACACGTAGAGAGGTAAGTCCATAACAAAAAATATTTATTAAATAAAAAAATTTTTAAATACTTTTTTATTCAAACAAACAAATAAATATTTGAATTAACTGACCACTTAATTGAAAAATATTTTAAGTTACGGCAAACTATTTATTGAAGCACATTAGTTTTATAATAAAATAATTTAAAAGTAAAAGATAAAATTACGCTTACGCAGCAGCCTATAAAAAATCATATTGATTTAATTAAAATAACATTATTTCTTTTTCAAAACCAATTCACTAATTAGTTGCAAAAGATCAGCCCATAATTTTTTTCCCGTTTTACATACATACACATACATACACGCACATATATGAGTCTTTAAGGCAGCCGAAGTTGATCGCATGTCCGTTTCTCAAACACTTGCCACTTAATACTTTTTATTCTCGCACATCCGCTAATTGAGGATAAAGCGTATGAAGAATAATTTTTCTTAGTAAAAAACAATGATGCCAAGATCTCTGTTAATAATTTTCGAATTGTTGGTAGCTAGCAAATTTAAAAAAAGACAAACTTCTTTCTTCCACTTCTTTGACTTTTTGCTTTTATTATTACGCTTATAATTATGTCTTTCTAACCTCACAATTTTTCAGAGTCAAGTTTATACATTCATATTCCACATGATCTTATTTCCGCCAAAAGGTGGCGGTTTTCCAAACTTTACTAATTAAACTCGTTCGTTGACCTTATTACTATTTAAAACAATTATATTCTTTTTAATGACTATTTATAATTTCGTAGCAATAGTGTCTAACAGGTCTTTCATTACGCTTCCTATCTTTAAATTTAAATAAAAGAAAGGGAGTTTCAGATATCATTAAAATTTTTTTGTTTAGTTAAAGAGCCTGTCAATGTTATTATGTATAAAATATAACAAATGTCGCGCGCATCCAAAATGTCCAATTTCCCATGACTCTAGCGCATACATCAGGCTGAACTTGTCATCGAGTGCCGTTGTGCCGCGACTTAAGAAAACCGACAAGAAAATGTCTGACGACGGGGCCAAATCGCACATTTTTGGTGCAAGAAATATGGACCGATGATGCCGCTAACCCAAAATTTACACCAAACAATGCATCCAAACTTCTTTGGATGCATTGGGCACTCTTGGATCTTATGCGGATTGGTGTCGTCCCAAATTCGACAATTTTGCTTGTTAACGTACCCATTCATCCAGAAATGACTCTCATTGCTGGAAATGAGTTTCTAACTGATACAGGGTCCGTTCAGCGAACTCACGGCGATGTGCATGATCTGCTCCTATGTCAGTTGAATTTTGTACGGGTGCAGGCCCAAGTCACTATGCGAAATTAGCCATAGATTCTCCTGCACTCTCGCACTAACAGTGGCGAAGCTTTCGGCAGATTTAGCGTTTCGTTATCGTACTGGACTCGGTTCATTGTTTACTGAACCAATAAACAAATTTATCCATCACACTGCGAATAGTCTTCTCGGTGGGACGATTACGGAAACCGTAAAATGGATGAAGCGTGCGGAATGTTGTCCAAACAGAACACCCATTGTAATAAAACAATTTTATCATTTGCTTTTAAACAATGTATCCGTCCGCAGTAATTTGCGTGGGCGTAGCTGGGTATGGGCAATATAAACTACATGCAAACAATATAAACTTATTAAAAAATGCACAGGGTTTTCTGGTCGGATTGCTTTTTTCTATTCAAGAAAACACAGCCAATTTAGGAATAGAGATGTCTGTTCCCAGGATAGTCTCTCATCAAACGCACCGTTCAAATCCCCCGTTTTCATCACCTGATGAATACTGGAAGCGATCTATATACATTCCTTATATAGATTCTTTAATTTCATCACTGGACAGAAGATTTAATGAAGAGAATTGGCCAGCGTTTGCAATTCATTGTTTGCACCCGTCAAACATGCTTTCTTTGAAGCTGGAAGAGCTTAAAGATGCCACAAAAACGTTTGAGCATTTTTATGAGTTGGATGATTTGGAAGGAGAAATTGAGCTTTGGTATAATTCTTGGCAACAAAAAAAATGGGTAAAGACGAATTAGCCGACTTAGAGCAGGCGAGTGTTTTGAAAGACCCTGGATTATTTTATCCAAATATAAGGAAAGCGTTATTAATTTCATTGTCACAGCCGTGCACTACTGCAACTGTTGAGCGGTCATTTAGGGCGAGTAAAAATATGGTTGCGCTCCACAATGACTGAAGCTCGTTTAAACAGTAAAATAATACGCAATTTTATTTATTATCAAAAAATAAGTATATTGTATATTGCAGGACTATGTATGATAAGCGTCCACCGAAGTTGGAGAGAAGAAGGACGAATTTTTGGAAAAAATTCTAGCAACATTTTCAGAAGATCCACGCAGATTACTCCTCAAATATATCGAAATTGTAATCATAATTTTCGTGGCACCACCCTATTTCATATCCTGGCTACGCCCTTGGTAATTTGGAAAAATGTATTAAATAAGCTACAGCCAATTTGACAGATGTAGTTTCAACAATATGACCGCTACCATCTCTCGATGTTTAAAAGTACCTTTTGGAAAACGCGATATACTCCTTGGATATATGTATACATACCTCCTGTACGGTTGAATAGATTTCAACATATTTTTATTTACTCTTTTTTTACGTGATATTTGCTATGAATCAAATAGATTTTTCAACCATTTGCGAAATCCGATGTCACAAAGTCGGATATCGAGGAATTTTATATATTAAATAGATATATATATATATATATATATATATATATATATATATTAATATGAATTATTATGAATATAGATTAAATTCAATAGTAACTCTGCCATCGCAAAGGTTTTGGGATCGTGTGCTGAAAGTTTCCCTCAATAGATCTAGATGTTATTTCATGTAATTAACAGTTGGTGTTAATTTATGTCTATATGCTTTATTATTCAATAATTGTTAATAATAGTTAATTAATATAAAAACAATTCGTGTAAACGTGTTGTTGCTGCCATGTTGAATTTTTATATCGTTAACAATATAATTGAATAGAAAAAACTAAACAAATTTCGTAACAAATGAATTGTGTTAAATGATATTGTATACAGACTATATTCTCAGAATAAATTTCTAGAATTCCTTGGGTATTATAGTTTCTATGAATTTATGCACAATTGTAATTCTATGACCAAAAATTGTACAATGAAGCAGAACCATGAAAAATTTAATGCACGAGACTAAAGAAAAACTATTAAAATTTACACTCGAGTAAATCACTTTTAATTTTCGAATCAACCTAATTTTCATTTAAGTGCAAGTGATACACATCGCTCCTTTAATGCAATATACTCATATCTTAAAAACAAAAAATTTAAGCTACTGAGGAAAAAAGTATTCCTCAATATCCTCTTTACATGTAGAAAAAAGCTGAATTATATCTTTATCTAAAACAAACTAATACCGAAAGAGTCGATATGAACGTCAACATGGTAAAAACATTAATCGTAATTTGAAAAACTCGCTTTTTTAAATATAAGTATTCAACATTAAAGGATCGATATATATACGAAATTAACTAGATATTAATAAATTTAGAAATTGAACATTCAGAAAACGGAATAAGCTCTAGTGTTATATTACAGAAATAGGGAAATATGTAAGTAAAAAGGATTTAAGATAGAGAACATTGATTAATTAAGAGCTTTCAAATGCCAGCAAGAGATTATCATTAAATAGAATTAAAATGTATATTGAAATTTTGCGAGTTAAACAATTAGCAGCCTTTATAGAATTAAAGACATATTGGAAGCCATATAATCTAGTGAACTAATGGCACTTCAGTAAATAAGAAAACCATTTCCAAATCTTGTTTCGCAGCAACTTTTAGTATACATATGCTATTTAAATCATAGTCTATGCTAGCAATAAAAGTTTCTCTTTTCCTTCTGTTTCCTGGTAACACATTTAAAGCAAAAGCTCATCAAATTAAAATACTCATACATACCATACCGTCCAAAATTCTTAATTTTACTTCTTTCTACCTTAAATATTTCATACATAGGCATTCTGCAAAAATTATTAAATACCTCCTCAAAAGCATATCAGAAAAAATTAGTACCATCCTTTAGTTTTAAGTGCAGATTTCATTTCCGGTCCCCTTTTACTGTTTTCTATAAAATTTACTGCAATTTTATTTGCATATTATTTTCCTGCTGTTTTCATTTTCTATGTTCGCTCTTACTCATATTTAATACCGATCAAAATTGTCAAAAGAAAAATTTTATTTATTTATTGCCTGTTTTCCTCGCTTCTTTTCCTTCTTTGCTTAAAATGCAAACACCTTAAAGCCATATTTTAAGGTTAAATAAGAAATATAATACCCGTATTAATTAACATGTCTATAAAACTTGAATAAAAATTCTATTGTATTTAATATTTTCCAAAAGGCTTTGCAAAAACATATCTAATAGGAAATTTTTATAATATATTTTGTAGCCATTAAAAGTGTTAAACACAAAATATTTCGTGAAAAAAAATTTAACACCAATTAATGAAAAATTTAGCATATATTTGTAAAAATTTTTAATTTACCTGTAAGTGCGATTTTTGACAGTAGAAAATTACATATACTCGTGTATGATGATAGATAGCAAACGAAAATTTACTGAAAATGGACAAAATCGTTACAAAGAGGACTCATCTTGTTGAAAATGGCCTTTAGCACAAAAACTTCTACATTAAAAAAATAATCAAATGCCGTTAAAGGCTCTTAGCTACGTTGACTGACGTTTAGTTTCAGCTCAATTCTTGCTGCCGTTACAAAACGTGTTCTTTACTTACTTGCAGATGCAAGTAATTACTTGCAGTATACGTATTATCAATGAAAATGTCATGCAAAATGGTGGAATGTTTATCAAGTAAAAGTTTATTTTCAATATGTCGCCGCAATGAATACTTGCAGCGAAAATTGCTTAATTTTTTTAAAATTAGAAATCAAAAGTGGAAAATTAAAATAAAAAACAAAAAATTGAATGAGAGCGACTTACATTTATCAAAGTTTACTATTATTGGTCGTATTTTATTGTTTCATTTACCTTATAACTTAGGGTTATCAAGAACATAACACGGCTAAATTTCTAGGAAACTGAATTGGCCAATTCGGTAATCGAATTTTAGCCAAAAAATAGCCATTCAACCATTCAAATTCATATTTTTATGAAAATTCTCTATCATATATGAATATTACAAAATACATAAGCATTGTAGGCTTAGATTACGTACATATTTTGTAGGCTTTTGTACAAACATCACAACAAACAATTTACTACATTCTCCCAGTCATAACATTTGAAGCTATTTTCAACCAAAGTTATGATATTCTGTCTTTTTTAATTTTCGTCACATTAGCGCGATTTCCTCCCGGTTTTTGGGTCTTGTATATATTCCTCTAATTTTGGTTAAATTATTCTCAAGCATTGAACATTTTAGAAAAACATCAACCCCGAAAGTTTGCTTTGTTCATTATATTCGCTTTAAACGTTTATAAGTTCCCATTTTATAAAAAATAAACACGTAATTACGTTGTTTTCGTTACTTCATGTTAATCGGTCTTACTTGTTTCATCTGGCGCAAGTTGGATTAAAATGTATAAGATTATTGTTATCTGTAGCCTTTGACAACAGTGGTAATGTAGTTTTAACTCCTAAAATTTGCATTCTTTTCACCCAAAATACATTTAATAGAAAACTTGTTGTTTTATAAGTTCTTCACTTGCATACGATTCTCAATACTAGGGCTGGTTTTTTTTTAAGATGTTCCATTCCATATCTCAAAATTGTAGGAAAATGAGAACGTCTGTACCTTTCAGTTTCTTGTGTGCATTAAGCAAAAGTTTCCACATAGTTTTATGCGTCAATGCATATGCATGTGTATGTATGTATACATACATATGTATGTAAGTATATTTTTTATACATATTTAACATACAAAAAATTGTTGCAGTAGAAACTTTTGAAGAGTTAAATTTTAATATTAAATAAATATCATATAGCATTGAAATTAAAAATAAATTTGTGTATAATTCAAAAGTAAATAAACATCATATACTTGACCTTTTAATTTCATCATTTTCATTTTTTAATTCGCATTAACTGTTAAAAACATCTCACCAAATTTCATAAAAACTGTCATAATTAATTCTTGAGTAAATTTTAAGGCACATTTTAATAAATCAAACAGTAACAGAAAGATAAGATTATGGTATCACAATTTATATCAAAAATATTCCTTATTTATTTAAAATTAAATGTTTACTATATTTTTGAAATTCTAAAACATGAATAACTAAATTCTCAGAATTACAAATTAAATATCTTGAATTATTAAGCTAAATATTGTATTAGCAAATTATAAAGTAATATTCAACAAATCCTAAAATAATACACTTTTTAAAAAATAATATGTAATTGAAGTCATATACATAAAAGTATGTACATAAGTATATAAGTATATCATATGATTTAATCTCACATACGCGTTGGTGTACCACATTCTTTTATTTTGTTTGGCCTAATGCGTTTTGCCTGAAAGTATGCTAATAGACACTGTAGCAAAATTTTTGCTGTTAAATTTCATCAGCTGAAAGGTTGTATTTTTGAGTAGTTATTTCTTGAAAATAAATGCATAATATAAGCATCCTTGTGAATTGGTTAGACAACACTGTGAACATTAGTGGTTTTTCTCAACAAACTGAAGACACGAGCTTCTGCAAATAATTAGGAAGATCCTGAATATTATTTTTCAAGGAGCTTTAGATTTTCACGAAGAGGAAAAATGACTAACGCCTGGAGAGCTGCTGGACTTACGTAAGTATTGTGCAAAAGAAATATTTAGAAATAAAGTGCTTTCACTAAAGGTGCAATCATTACGTAATTAGTGTAATGACCAATTTGTGGAAGCAGTGTAGCAAAAACAAAGGTTTCAAATATTATTTGCATAATTTTAGCTATATACAATACTCCAATATTTGCGCTAAAGTCGTGCGCCAAGCTCTGAAGTCAGATTTGCGGGCTGAAGCTGCCAAACGAGCCGACAGCCATGTAAAATTCACCCCATGGACTAATGGCAAACCAGCACGTAAGTGATATGGAAATACTACACGAACATTTACAATATGAAAATAATTATCATTTTTAAGGCTTCTAAAAGACTAATATTCCTTAGTCTATATTAGGGGTTTATAATGTTCGTAAAAATTATGTATAACTAATGCTTGCAAGAAAATCGTGGCGAGAATTTGGAAATGTAGGAAATCAAATACATTTTCTTTTCCCTTTTCACTAAGTGACTTGCAAAAATAGCATTTATGTATACATAATCACCTAAAAACTGGTGACAAGCATGAAATACACGAGCACTAAAGTTTGAAAGTCTGCTGTGAAGGTTGGAATTAATGTTAAATGTTCCTTGTTGAAATTACCTTATGATTGGTTCTTTCTTAACTAGAATATTTTACGAACATTAGACTACTAATCTAGACTAAGAAATGAAATCGAATTAAACTTGATTAAAATTAAATATTTATATTGTTCTTTAAAATTACTTTACAGATGAAAAGTAAAATCTTTTAAAATAGATTCATGAGCTATTTTAAGTTACTTTTCTTTGAAAAAAAAATGTAAGCTCTTAATTATTAAGATATCGTTTCAGTCCAATACCCATTATTATTTTTCTTATAGAATCAAAACTAATCTTGTTAAATGCTTTATCTCCATTATTTTCAAGCGTCTTGAAAAATTAAGTCGTACTAATTAATTGAAAAGATTGAATGGTTTCCCTAAATCCAGTTTTAAATCCAATAACTTATGTTCTTTATTAAAATATGTGTGTTTATTATAGAAAACGGTCTCTTAGTTAAAAAAATGTTTAAATCACAGAATCGAATGAAATTTATATACATCCCTAATAAACTATGTAACCACAATGCATACATATATGTTATATGTATTAAAAGTTATAAATATGTTCTAACAATGATAATTATTTTATTTCCAGCAAAACAAGCCGCTCCCGAATAATTATTGTGATTCCATCAATTATATTCACGTAAAAAAAGATTGCAGTTGTAAATTCAATTTCAAAATTGTAGGCATTAAGCATAAATTATGAAATAAACATAAAAATGAAATAATGTTATTATTTTTAATGGTCTCTTATCTTCCCTTTTTGTGCTGCTTGTATGAAAGACACCTATTATAATTATGTATTTTATAATGTTGCTATGCTATAGAGAATTCTCATATTGTATTTGTTTGTTTTTTTTTTATAAAAATATGAAGTTAAATGTTTTCAAACCGCTTAAAGTTCACTGGCAATTTGGTTTAGCGGTCAATAAAATGTCGGCATATGAACACTCAAAGCTACAGTAAACAAATTTAGAAAGCTTAAATAATTTCTTTCGTTGGTGCAATCGCTATAAATTTCAATATGAGGTATTGTTTATATATATATTCGAGTTTATAACATAACGTATATATTATGTAGATACAATTTTTTTCGAATTCAAAATTTTCTCTTTGATTTTCTGAAAAAGCTTATATGTAGTTAAATTATAAACGCAGCCAATAATAAATGAAAAAGTTTATATGTAGTTAAATTATAAACGCAGCCCATAATAAATGAAATCGCAAAAATTCTCAGAAAAATATAGTTTTGGCTTTTAATAAACAAATTACACAGTTATAAAAAAATTGTATTTTCTATCCCCTCCAAATGCTTGGTTTTGGCATTATGATTTATCATATATTTTAGTACTTCATATTAAGCTAAATATCTCATTTTTAAATGTAAGACATTAAAACACTAATGTTTACCATAAGCCAAGTTCTTTTTATGTTAAATGTAAATCTATCTTTAGGGACGTACGGTAACCATAAATTCATTCAACTTTCGTCCCGATCCCGAATTTCGCAGAAATGGTCCCAATTTTTAAATTCCTCGTATAAATAGTCAAAATTTGCACTAGCAGAACATTGGCATGATGTAAGTAATTGGTAGTCTTTCGACAGATGTCCTTCAGATACACCGCTGTTAATTAAGACCTAATTATTAATAGTTTTAAAACATAGTACATCAAACTTACCGTATAAATAAATTTTGGCAAGCTTTTAAAGACCTCTCTGAAGGCTTATTAAATTTAAAGTTTCCAACAAAACCAATACCGATGGATTTGTGATTGTATCCAATGGTATGATCTCCTTCCAACCCCCACCCACGACCTTCGTATACAACACCATCACAGCCGATTAGAAAATTGTAAATTATATCATTGAAGCCTTGAGCTTCAACATTAAGTGTCTTAAAAAAATTGTTTATATTAAAATTTTCTTTGGAATATGTAAAAATTATGATGTGTAAATCTCATAACTTTGGAAAAAAATGTCTGCATATCTTTAAATTATGACTACTCCATTAAAGTTAATAACAGTCGGATTTTGTTCCAATGGGAGTGATTGCATAATCGTAATTATCATGTCAGTATTGTGTATCATTTGTAATGAAATAAGAAATTTTGCTGTCTACATATAATTTTTTAATTAAAATTATATGTATTTTTTTATTTAATTGGCACTCCCACCAAAATCCTTTAAACCTTCACAATTAAACAATTTCCTTGCCATATAGAGCTTTTTCTATAGGATTTCGGATCTACATATTTTTTTCTTTATCGAAAAATAAAATCTGTTCCTTTTTTATTATTATGTAAGATTTAATTAAATTGAAACTGATTAGTGTGGCCCAAGTTCTTCCCTAATAAAAGAAATTATTCAAGGTGAGTTGACAAATACAGCACTCGAACTTTAGCCAGTCTAATCAGTTTCAATTTAGTAACTAATACAGTCAAAATATAGTTATCAACATAATGTAATGCCTTTTAGCAAATATATTGTAGAGTCTAAAGATCGCATACAACCTCTTCTCTGTACCAAATTCTTTTCAATGTACATACTTGTTTATAAAATTAATTTTTGGCAGTATTGTTCAAGTGTTTACTTTTCGACTTACACTATTAAAAAAATAAATAAATATAAAATAATTTTGGATCTACAAAGTCTGAGGGATGTAGCCACTGCATAACTCTAAGAGCAGCTGTATTGATGTATGTATTTACCTGTAAATCTCTTATAATGCCTATATTTTTGGCCTGTACGGTGGAACTAGTGGTGGCAGTATAACCTGGAAGAGCAAAAACTTTAAAAAACTATTTTGTGACTGTTAAAACAATTTACTAAGTACTACAATATCAACAGGTTCAGAAAGTTTTTTAGAATTTCCCAAAGGATCCATAGCTAACCATCTGTGACGGGGAAAAATTAAACAGGCAGGTCTGACTACTGGAGCTATTGCGCGTAGAAATAATTATACCTTCTTAGCAGATAATTAAACAAAAGAAAATGGTATACCCACATTTTTTTTGTTCGGATACATCTTTTTTAAATGGATTGTCGTCTTCCTGCTGCTTCACCTCATTATGAATCACATTTATGTTAAGATTCCCATTAACATTGTATACGTGCCCCAAATAAACATTTGTTGAATTCGAAATATTAACATTGTTGAATGTAATTGCAGCCATTGTGGGTAATATATTTTCGTATTTATTAATTTGCCTGTCATGTAATTGTTTACCTAACTCTACCTCCTCTTCGGATTCAGAAGAACTTGATGTTTCTATTATGCTCGACTCCGCCATGCTGGAACATGATTCTTCATCATCAATCTCCCTCAAATTCGACGCTTCTATAGATTTTATCCAAATTTTGATTTCATCAGTTTTATCACTTGGTAATTTCGACATGATATGTGTTACTGCACAAATTATTAGGCGTTATAATTTAAACCAATGATATTGGAAAATTATGGCGTCTTTTAATTTTACATTAATGGGTTTATATGTACATAAATAACAAGCATGCACACATAGATTTTTACTACATACGTAGTATTATTTATTATTTTAATATTTTATCTACTGTCCAATTTTGTATTTCACAACGCCTCAACTAAGTGATCAATTAGGCCCTTATTCTTAGTTTATAAAGAATTTTTTAAGTTACTGTGATTTTTACTGAAATTATTTTCAATTTTTGTATTTTTCAGAATTTATTACTGTGTTCCTTTCCCAATTCAATTTAAAAAACATACGCAACGCACAATGAATAACACAATTATTAAGTGGCATTAATCAATGTGCTAACTAGAGATAAGCACTTTTAAGTGATTTCCACAATTAATGTATGACGTAAGCGCGTAAGTATGAGTGATCGTGGAAGAGTTGAAGTTTTCTATTATTGTCTGAGTGTGGCCTCGAAAGTTTAGAGTGTAGCGGGCTAGTGGGTTTGGATGGACCTTAAGTTTATATATATATATATATATATATATATATATATATATGTTTGAATTCTCATATAGTGTTTGTAGTCTGTGGCTTAAGTATACGAGCTTTGAATGCTTTCAATCATGATTTGGCTAAAGGGTACTGATGATTTGGTTAGCGCCAATGAAATGCAGGCATATACCTAGCTAAGCCAACAACAAACAATAGAATATTAAGATGGTTATTTTGGAGAATATCTCGAATAACGAATTTGATAGATATTATATATTGATACACATATATATGCATATTCAATGAATTAAGATTGGCACTGTTTATTTACATACATAATATGTACATAAATATCTTTTTAACATTACATTATAATCTTAAGTTTTATTTGATTATTTCCTATATGTATTATTTATTATTATTGAAAAAAAGTCAATAAATATAAGTGTATACCTCCTTCTTTTTTTCCTAATACCAATTAATACAACATATATATACATACATAAATATGTACATACATATATACTTATATATATGTACATGCACAGTACTTATTTGAAATTTTATGAAATAAAAAATTATTTATGTATATAACCATATTTTCATACGAGTAGGAAGATATGTAATATGTTGTCATACCTCAGTCATTTTCTCATTCATCGTCTATTTTTAAATCTTCATCAATGGATTTGTTATAAAAATGATCCCACGTGGTGATTTCTTCATATAATTCAGTACCAGGACTCTCAGTTCTTGAGCACTGACGGTGTCCCAATAATTTATAGTGTTTTGTCAAATGACCCTTATTAATGCCACTACATAGTTTTCATAATTAAAAATTAAATGTAATGAGTTAAGTATATATGTATAATAACTCACAATTTCAGTAAATTTTTGCATGACTTAAGTGCTTCTTCTGTAGGCATTCTATTTATAAAACATCCAATAAATGAAACACCTATCGATCTACTATTATAGCCAAATGTGTGTGCACCTTCAACACCCCATCCTCTTCCTTCATATATCATACCGTCACAGCCAATTAGAAAATTATAGCCTATGTCATTCCAATTATGTGTATCAATGTGAAATGCCTATTGAAATGAAATTAAAAATTTTCATAAAAGTATTTCTGGGGATTTTTATAGTAATGAAATAACAGCTATTAAAGACATTAATTTTTATTAATTATTCCTTGTGTACCTGAATATCCCTTATTAACTGAATATTTTCCGATTGAATAATTGAACTGGTAGTGGCAGTATGCGCTACAATTTCAATATAATAAATATTAGTCATGAAAAATTTTATAATAAATAGATGAAGCGTTCAATACACGAGTACCAACAGCATTTAACTCACAACTTCATCAAAATCTGTCGAATATAATAATAATGTGTAATGAAATAGTGTAAATTTTTATTATTAAAATTTTTATAATTTTGTTTGTGTTAGTAGAACTTATTAATTCGCTTTGCATATATATATATATATATATATATATATATATATATATATATATATATATATATATATATATATATATATATATATATATACTATTTATATATATATACTTTTATATATATATATATATATATATATATAGATATATATATATATATATATATATATATATATATATATATTTATATATATATATATATATATATATATATATATATATATATAATATATATATATATATATATATATATATATATATATATATATATATATATATATATATATATATTGCACATGGCTAGCCAAGTGTACATAGTTCATTCCACTACGAAATATTGATATACATACATATGTATGTATATGAAAAGCATAAAAAAAACTTACAAATAATGACAAATTTGACCGGTTTTTGAATCTTCTCATAATCTGCTTTGGGCTGTCGAGTTGACCAAAAACTTCTCTGTAGTATTGGTAAATCAGAAATCGCAATGTTTGATGCTAAAATAATATATTTAAATCAAAATTTTTAACAAGAATATAAATTGATAATATTATTCGACCTTTCTTAATTAATTGTGTTAATTTATCGAGTTTGAGGTCTAAAAACAATATATTTATTTTTTATTTTTCAATATTTCGACAACCTGTGGCTGTCTTCTTCAAAAAAAATTTTCCTGAAGAAGACAGTCACAGGTTGTAGAAATATTGAAAAATAAAAAATAAATATATTGTTTTTAGACCTCAAACTCGATAAATCAACACAATTTACAGAAGAATATACTTAATATTGAAAATTATTATATCGGGATATTCTCCCAACTAATTATTGAAATAATGTTTGATGTGAGTAAGTAAGTTCTAATGATTGATGTTCAAATTATAATTTTTAATTCGATGGTGAAATTTCTAGTGAGTGGAATTTGGTGATATTTTTGTTTATATTAAGAGTTTATTGTAGAAATCGTGGCTGATTATTGTTTTATTATAGCAAATTTGTTTATACATATTCGTCCTGTGGTTAGCAATTTTCGACTTGATTTTGACATTTGGCACTATATTAAAGAGTTCACGTTAGTTAATATAGAAAAATATGTCAAAGAAAAATGCGAGAAATTCGCTCAACCAAAAAAAATCCAAATGTTGTTTTTTTCGATATGTGTATATGTATACATAGTTCTTTAACTCCCCGTCTACATTGGCAATTTTGTTGCATGCAATTCTGCTGCAGAATTGCTGTAGTGTCCACATTAGAAAAAATCTAGTATTGCAATTCTTGTATAAAAACGTATGTAAAACATTAAATACAACAACACCAAACATCAAGTTGAATAGTGAGGATAGCAAAGCAAAACAGAATTGCAGAGAACATTAAACTCTGTACCCCTCCCCTAGCTTCTTACTTCTCTCTCCTAAAACAACCAAGAATTGCTGCAACTAAATTGCAAGTGTGGACAGTGAGTAAGCAATATCGTTTTACGACGTTTTAAACACAAAAATAAAAATCTTAGAATGTCTTAAGAAAGACGAAAGTTCCATTTGTCAGTAAATATGTAAGTATGTATATAAGTATGTACATAAGTACATATGTTGATTCAAACGATGCAAGCAATAGACTTGCTGACCTTCGTAGACTAGTAGGTAGTGTACTAGACTCGTAGTGCGAAGGTCCCAGGTTCGAATCCTGCCGCAGAACTCTGGTAGTTTGAAAGGGAGCGCACAACAAGCCTTCACTGGCTTAAGTGTATGTCGTATGACATGGGCTATCACACCCCTCCTATCAACCTAACCTAACCTAACATTATTTTTGAATAAAATTATTTTCGATTTACAAAATATTTCGTTTTTTTCATCTTACATATGTACATACATACTTACTTATGTCGCATGCGTTTTTTGTACTATTCTCTAAGGAAAGCACAAACATGCATAAATAATTAGGCGTATTAAAGTTTATATATGCAAATAATATTTAAGCATTCAGGTTTTGTAATACATTAACCATTTTCCCTGGTTTATAACTTACATGTTTTAATTAGTACTTCGTTATCATTATGAGCTAAAAGAGTTCCTGTGCCATTGTTATTGCTGGAGAGGTTTATATAAAGATCACCATCATAATTAATTGTATTGCCCAAATGTACATTGGAGGAATCAGTTATAGTAATATTGCTTTTTATATCTGATGTTGCTAGCTCATGTAACGTATTCCGGATGCAGTCAAAATTCGGTTCAATCGAATAATTGCCTTTGAGACAAATTGAAAGTCCAAACATATATACATACATATAGAAATTAACTTAGTTAAATGTCATAGACTAAATACTACCTTGAAAGTTTGTAACATTGGCTACATGTCGTTTATTACAACTTAAAGTCTTTTTCATATTTTTGAAATTTTTCAATTAATACTTGTGTTTACAAATATGTGCAAGTGTTATGTAGTTGTCATTCCTTTTCGTGATTTATTTTCGTAAAGAATGCACCGCAGGGTTGTCAAACTAACTAATAAATCAAATTGGTGGTTAGTGGGATACATATTGGTAGTAAAGTTATGATAAATGAGGGTTTTCACACAAGACTATTTTTTAATCCGCACAACTTTTGTTCTTTCGTATTCACACTAGACTAATTATGCTGGCATAAAATTGTGTACGTATACAAATCTTTGTGTGTGTTAGTATTTTCTTTGTTTATTTCGCAGAACCTGTTTTCATAAGTGTGTATGTGTTAGTTTTGTTCTGCTTGTGCGGGGTTGAAGCTGGATGAAAAAATTGTTCCAACTAAAAACCACTCTCTTCCCCGAAAATGCCTACAAATTGCGATTTTATGCAGCACAATTAGTCTTGTGTGAAAAGGCTCAATGTTTCTCTATGTCAAAAATAAAGCGGGCAATTCAGTGCGCAAAGTGGCAGGGTACCCTACACGATACGAAATTAACGAAAAACACTGCGGGAAGTTGGGTATTAAAAAATGTAATACATTTACTTATGAGCGCAAGAGTAAATAACTATTATACAAAATATTAAAAAAAGATGTATGTTGGCTTCTTAAAGGAAACCACACAATTGTTGATATATACCGATATCGTAAGAGTTTTATAAGACAATCAGGTTTATAAGTCCACGAAATAAATAGTGCTTTGTGGAAATAGCGTTGAATTCTGAACAATGCACTATAAGATTTTCCAAGCTATCCCTCATATTACAAGAGTCGCACATGCTTGAAGCCCTCTTCCGAATCATGTGAAGATAATCACCACTGTAGCAGTGGTCTAATAAGATATATGCTAGACTTGCGCAAATTCGCTTTAAAAAATTATTTATTTGGATTATCAAAATCAGTTCAATGCATATTCTTATGGGCTGATGACACGAGAACTAATTTTATATAAAGAAGATTAAACCATATGTAAACAAGCTTTGACAACGAAGCAAGGTAAAATACAAGCTGCAAAAAATAGTCACCTGAGCTGTCAAGACTATCTGTTATTAATATGCCCAGATCAACAGTCCATATGAAGTAAAAATTTTTTCTTTTGTTTTGATTATTTTCTTATTTGTGATTTCCTCTTGCTTATTTTCATACGCTTTCTGCTGTTTTAGGCGTTGTGCAATGAGAGAGTTGTATATGTTGTAATGGTATGAGTACGTAGTAGCAATATGTACAGATTTAAAGAAAATTTAATTTTCTGTGCCTTATAAGCACATTCATTATTATCCGTAGGGCCCTTATTGTATAAAAGTTTTCTATAAGAATAAAAGTCTGTTGTAATTCACTCGTTGAAAAATATGATTGAATTCTATAAAATTCGCGTATGGTATGTGTTTTTTTTTGCACGAGGTGTGTAGATTAAACAAAGTGTGTTGTATGAATTTCAAAATCTAAATAAGATTAATAAATAAATAATATTAAAATATTTTTAAGATCCAATCAAAGGGAATTAAAACACCTTGGCTAAGAATGTGACTTTGCAAAAAGTTCATGAGTTTGACGATTATCGTACATTATTAATAGACGTTGGCCTTAATTATAACAAAGGCCCTTTTATAAGGCCAATGCATAGCGAAATTACTACATGTAGCCGAGAATGCAATTGTCAAACTATTTATGAAAAAGTTGACGGAAAAATTTTAGGCTATATACTATACATAAGTAAGTATATTCTGTGGTATATCTTTTTACCTGGTCTGTTGCATGGACCTTAAATGCGCCTTGGTTATTACAACAAACTTAAATTAATGGGAATAGTGGCTAACTTTTTGAATTAAACTCGCCGTGATTTTTAATTTAGTGCATAATAAGAAACTTGGCAATCACAAATCTCCCTTTCGTATGTAATCCATTTTGACTGCATAAAAGCACCTTGGTTTAACATAAATGGAAACATTGTGAATTGAGATCAGAGAGTTTGAATAGTAAGACTTGGAAGAAATGAGTGAAATAACACAGGGACTTCAACAATCGTGCTTAGAGGAAAGTAGCTGCAGTGGTGATGAAGCGTATATGCCAGCTTCAGGGGTAAACCACTACGAAAGCCCGTCACCAAGTAATGAAGATTTAACGCGAACGGACACTGAAGTACAGCGTAGAGGAAGCTCTGTACAACCACAAGATGACGAAAATGAACTCGAGTGTACGGAACGCACTAAAGCCGAACAAGATAGCAACATGAAAGTGGTCGCTTCACATTATAATGAATTGAAAGAAACTGGCAGAAAAGAACGGTTCAAATCTCGTATATTTCATATGAGAAATTTTAACAATTGGATAAAGTCACAACTTATATCGGAATATTTAAAACGCATATGTGAAAACCAGCGCATGGGAGAGCCAATGCGTGTTTTAGATATGTGCTGTGGAAAGGGTGGTGATTTACTTAAATGGGAAAAGTCTTCAATCACCTATTTAATCTGTACCGACATTGCCGAAATTTCCGTAGAGCAATGTAAGAAGCGTTATGAAGACATGTGTCGCAGAGCAGAAAAGTCAAAATTTTCCCATAAATTTGAAGCAGAGTTTTTTGCATGTGATTCTACTTTGGTACGTCTCAGAGAACGGTTTAAAGATCCTTCATTAAAGCTTAATTTGGTTTCGTGTCAATTTGCATTTCATTATTCCTTTGAGTCACTAACGCAGGCAGAGTGCATGGTTCGTAATGCAGCAGAATGTCTACAGCCAGGTGGCTTCTTTATAGCAACTATGCCAGATGCATTCGAAATAATGAAACGCTTAAGAGCCTCTGGTAACGGACGCAGTTTTGGTAATGAAGTTTATAACATCGAATTTATTTGTGATACCAATCCACCACCTTTATTCGGCGCAAAATATCAATTCCACTTAGAGGGAGTTGTTGATTGCCCAGAGTTTTTGGTGCATTTTCCAACATTGGAAAAGCTCTGTCGCAAGTATGGTTTGAAATTGGAAAGGAAGACAACATTTGCGGATTATTATAAAGAAAATAAGGAAAAAGGTATTTTTTGTGATATCATATAAAATTTTAATATAAAATTCTGTACAAAAAGGCAGAGTTCTTTTGCAAAGGATGAACTGTTTGGATACAATATACGCTAATCGCATTGGCAATGATGAACAATATGCTCATATCAAACGTTATATAAAGGGTAATTCTGGGCGACCTTACAGTTCATTATCAAAAAATGAATGGGAAGCAGCAAGTAAGTAAAAGTAAAAATTATTACCTATTAACTACTTATTGAAAAAAAAACAATATGGTTTCATTTTCTTGATGCTTAAGTTAAGGAAAGGCTTCAGAAATTGTATAGTATTAAGTCATATCTTTATGCTTTTGAGGTGTTTAGGTTTTAAAACACCGATAAGTCTAAGTGTGCAACAGCATTGAAAATGCTCATTACATTCTGTCAGTGTCTAATTATATTTCAAAAAATTCGAATTGGTTGCTAACCAGACGGAGAGGGGCAGAAAATACAATGGTTAACCAGAAAATAAATTTGTTCGATGTTTGGCTCACTAAGTTGTTCCATGTTGTGAATTGCATCAAAGCTGTACAAGACAAAGAAACACAACATTGCAAGCGTTTCAACAAAATCCAAATAAAAGGGTCATAGAACAATAACGTAGTACGCAGCGGATGAAAGAATAGACATACTGGTTGTGTTTAATCATAATCCATAAACTCTGCCTTGGTATCGCCAGATACATATGTACATACTTATATAAAGAAATGAAGTAAAATTTATAAGGACCCATATTATTGCAAAATGCCCTATTTCAGAATCGGACAAAAATTTTCAGCTATCGCTTAGGGCTTAAAATAATATGTCTCACAACATACTTCAACGAGATATTACAATATCTGTGACATATACACCACACGTCGAGATGATCAGTCTCTTAATGCAAAATAACATATTTATTACATTTTTACAAAAGGTATACATAATCGATTATAGTTTAGAATTCAAAAAATTTATCATAACAAAAACCACTTTTAAACATTTGTGGTTTTGGTGTTTGAAATACTTAATTCTAAGTGTAACTTTGAATTAAATAAATAACACGGTCTAGAAAACACCAGTTTGTCAGTTTCTCGTTTTTGGAAGTTATTCAATTCTTAAAACGAGTCGATTTACAGAGAATGGCAGAGTGTGACAATATTTTTCATCAAGATTTATTTTTATGTACATAAATATGTAGTTTCCTTTCTTCTAACGAGATCTTTCTTAATTCTAGCAATTTATTTAGTATGTGCTTTCCGTAAATGTAAAAATACCTGGGACGCTCACGGTAAACCAGTATTCGAATTTGACTAACCAAAGCTGTCTACGATCATGAGCTTTACAAAAATAAAAAAATACAAACCAAACAATATAATAAAAAATAAGCTTTTATTTTAATAAAATACCGTTGAAAATAAAATATACTATTATTTTTAATCAATTTTTCATATAGTATCGTTTAACAATTTCAACCCGATTTTCTTTTTGTAAAAAGGATTAATAGGACTTGGCATTGCATTGGGCTTTAACAAACCTTTTCCGGGTTTTCTTCTTGCATCATAAGGTATATTGGGAGAGCTTTTGATTTGTTGTATGTACTCAATAGGATTTTGAGACGTATTGTGCTTTAACACAATCTTGACACGTTTTGCGCTACCTGGTGTTATGGGAGTATTAGCTGCGGAAAATGATTTTATCTTGCTGCTTGCTGGTGTAGATTGTTGATCGGTAAGACGTTGATTTGCTAACGGATTTAACACGAAATCAGCGTTAGCATTTTTTATCCGCATTTTACGAGAAGGTAAAAAAAATTCTACTTCGCCATCGCCTAAAGGCTCGTCCCATTTATTTGTTGTTTTCATTTTTGATTTCTTTGCAGATCCTTCATTTGTGTCTGAAATTTTTAACACTTTTAATTCTTTGGGTTTAAATTTAGATGTTATCTGTTCTCGAAGTTCACACGATTTATTTTTATTAATTTTATTACCCTCTGTATCTATATTATTTTTTGCCGATTTTTTATTTAATTTAACAGATAAACTATCTTTTTTTATTTCTGTCATTGACTTTCCTTCATCATTTAATTTTGTACTAGGTTCAACATAATCACTATTTTCATAGCTTTGTAGATTAAATTTATTTCTATTAATATGATTTTTATTCACGTACTCGGTTTGATTTGCAATGGCCTTCTCCTTTTTATACTTTTTTGGATTCAAGTCGTCTTCGTTTAGTTCTTCCTCTAGCCAATCGGACATAAAGGTTTTTTGCGACCTCTTTCTTCGCTGTCTAAGATAATCCTTTGGTAAAGCCTTTTCCAGAGTTTGCTCATAATTACTTTCATCTATTTCATCAAAATTTAGCGATTTCAACAACTTTTTTCTTTTACGTTTGTTCATTTGTTTAAGTTTTCTATCAACTCCAAATAATTCATTTTCCAAATTATCCAATTGTCTAATTTTTTCCTTAATTAAAGGCTTTTCAGATTTTTCTTCAAACCGCGGGATCGTCTTAATTCCCAATGGAAATTTACCATTTTGAAAGGTTTTAAACAAATTTAAAAAATTTTTAAGTATTTTTCTACGCTTTGTTGGGCAATCCTCTTGGTAAAGAAATTGTTCGATTTCCTTTATGATATGTTGAGCGTCCAGCGGCAACTCTGGCATGAAAACATCAACATTACCAGCTCGTGGATCAATATCCTTGCTGCCACCACATTCATCGGCATATTCTGCCTCAATATCATCGGCATTTTCAGATTCTTCTACTTTTTCCAAATCATCAATATGTTTTGTAGGGAATCCCATTTCTTTCCAAGCGTTATATTTGTCAGTATATTCCCTACCCAATGCACTTTGATATAACAAATGATAAAATACTCTAGTTCGACAGTGCGATATCAAGTCAAAGTCTCTCTGCGTTGCAATGAATTTAACAAATGGTTTAGCAAACATTCCAACCTGTTCAGCAGAAATACTACCCTCCGAAATTTTCGCCAATTCCTCAAAAAAGATATCAAAATAATGCATTGTTAATCCCTTCGCTGAAACATTTTCAAAGAGGACTGTTTCAGTTGCATGTTCATTGAACATTTTTACGGCATCTAAACTCCAATCAGATGATTTTAATATTTTAAACATATACCGCAACATGCGTCTAGTTAACATCAAGAACTTATCAATACGCCATTGGTCTATACCAAACCATTCAATGCACATTGTTTTCAAAAATGCTCCAAAAAAGTCCACACTATATTGCAAATTGCCATCAAAGCATTCCAAAAGTTTGGCAAGTTGTTCCGCAAGTTCTTCTTGAACCAAAGGTTTGTCGGAGTACCACATATTATAATAGAGCCCTTTCCATATTCTCATAAAATCCTCTTGGGTGAATGGAAAAGAGGATTTTGTTCTTATCTGCAGCCATTTGCGCAATCTTTTCATTTGTCTATTTCTTTGCGTTAAATTGTTACACGCCAGAGATTTTACAATTTGTACCTCCTGGGCAATAATTCGTAGATCTTCCGACACTTCATTTTCTCCATTAATTTTATTAGTTTCTAATTGAGTTTGTTCTTTCTTCTGGTGTGATAAGTTATTTTTCGACTTCTTAATAGATGCCATTACTACCATTCTATATATTTTAGTTGTCCTATGAATACGAGCACTTTTTAAATATTATTTTTTGTTCTTCGATTTTGAAAGCGTTAACACGTGTTTAAATTTTACGTTTTACTTTTTTATGAAAACGGCGTTGCCAGAGTAGCGACTTCAATTGACAATCAATGAGCCTTTTCACACAAGACCAATTGTGCTGGCATAAAATCGCAGTTTGTGGGCATTTTCGGGGAAGAGAGTGGTTTTTAGTTGGCACAATTTTTTCAACCAGCATCAACCCCGCACAAGCAGAACAAAACTAACACATACACACTTATGAAAACAGGTTCTGCGAAATAAACAAAGAAAATACTAACACACACAAAGCTTCGTATTTATGCCAGCATAATTAGTCTAGTGTGAATACGAAAGAACAAAAGTTGTGCGGATTAAAAAATAGTCTTGTGTGAAAAGGCCCAATGACCAAAAAGTCTATGCAACAACAAGGACTTTGTAATCGTCAAGGGGTAGGAATATGCCTTGGTAATAGCTGAGTTGATAAATAATTCAAACTCTATATAAAAAATTCATAAATTTTTTATATGGAGTTAGACATTGCATTGTCGGCTTCTTCGTACTGAATTCGCCTTGCATAGACCTTTTAAACGGGCCTTGGATATGAATAGAGTTTCAAAACTCCAATCAATGAATATATGTAGTAGAATATTTTGCTTATGCCAAGGCAAATCATAGCAGGTAGAGAGGTCAGCTGATAACATTTTTTTTCCTTATTAATGCCACAATCATTTCATATATACTGCGGTTTTGTATACTAATTATACCCCTGACAGACATAGGATTTGTATACTAAATGTGTGTCAACGTAAACCTTCAACTAAAACAATCTAGTATATAGCTGGTATCTATACTACGAACATGAAGGTGGTATAAATGTAGTATTGCATTGAACAACACATCTTTTTAGCTGTGTTAGTAAAAATTTGGGCGACCCTAGTAACAAACTCACGCGATAAACACATTCGGGACAGCAGGCTACACGAACACCGACTACAATTGTCGTCTACAAATGTCACCATGCAGTCAGCTGCTTACATGGTAAACAGCTGTTGCAACAATTCATTTATGCATATTAGCGCTTTTAATTTTTTAAAATTCTTGTTCAGGATAGTTTTCTTTTCCTTACATCTTTAATAAATTTTACTAATTAATTTTTATGTTAAAAAGGGCTATTACCCTAGGATTTTTTTTTTAATCTTTAACAATGTTGGTATTTTTGGCTCAAGTCAATATCATATATAACAATAAAAGAAATTATAAATTATAAAAAATTGTAAAATCTTGATGTTTTTAATATTTTAATAAAACAGACGAGTCCTTGGATAAAGTGAACCAAAAATTCACGAAACGTCGGGAAAATATGAAATAAATAACTTTTGAAATTTATTGTCATAAAAACACTTAAGGCCTGATTAGCTGCAAAAACAAGGAACTAATAACGCAAATCAAATCTAAATTGGCCAAGAAAGAAAAACCACACAACATATAAATTTTGGAATTTTCTAATAGGTAATTTTCTTTACATATTTTATTATATTGTCAACATTGTTTTTGTTTTGTAGCCAACAAAAATAGAAATTAGTTTAATTTGACTACAACGACAAAAGAAGCACAGACAACAACCTGCCGTGCCGTCGTCAAAATAATTGTTCTCATATACAAGTGTGTATTTTATTTTTGACATATTGTAGTCGGTAACCTGCTGTCTCGAATGTGTTTATAGCATCACAGCCGTGCACTACTGCAACTGTTGAGTCATTTAGCACTTTAAGGCGAGTAAAAACATGGTTCCGCTCCACAATGACTGAAGTTCGTTTAAGCGGTAAAATAATATGCAATTTTACTTATTATCAAAAAATAAGTATATTGTATATTGCAGGACTATGTATGCTAAGCGTCCCACAGAAGATTGGTAACCGAGAAGAAGGACGAATTTTTGGAAAAAATTCTAGCAACATTTTCAGAAGATCCACGCAGATTACTCCTCAAATATATCGAAATTGTAATAATCATAAAAAATCATAATTTTCCTGGCACCACCCTATTTCATATTATGGCTACGCCCTTGTTATTGGGTACATACTTACATACATACATATGTGGGAGAATAATTTAACAAACAAGTTGTAGTTTGAATAGTACGAGCAAAATTAAGAATATCGAGTAGATCCAAACATTCAAATGTGCTTTTCATCTAGCTGACGCATGGTATACATTCTACTCAATTCTCTATGAGCTTTAATTTTTTCATATACATACATACATACATACGTATTTATTGTCTGTGCATATAAGTACATACATAGGTATGTAAGTATAAATATGTAAGTACATATGTACTAAATACAGCAGTAAAGCTACAATGAGTATACTTAGTATGTAGTTAATTAAAAAACTAAATTGAAAACATTACCTTAATAGTCATATAGTAAGAATAAAATCATAAATGTACAATGTATGTACATATGTATGTATGTAAGTATGTAGGTATATATGTACATATACATACTTAAGTATCTATTATTGATCATTACTTTAAAAGTATAGAAGTGTATTCTTTTTATGCACATGCTTTTGTAAATAAGTACATATGTATGTACATACATATGTACTTATGTATGTAAGTACTTAATTAAAATAACTACAAAAGGAGGAAAAAAGCAACGATAAATTTTTACGACAGGATTGTTTTTTACATGTGTATATTATTATTTATTGAATCTGCAATATAAATTGCACTAACGATTAGTAATGTTCATACTTAAATATGTAAATTAAATATTTAAAACATCCCAAAAAAGAAATGTTCTTGCTCATTATAAGTGTTTAGTGTTAATGACTACCTATAGCTTTTGCAATTTTAATGGTATACCTCATGATTCAAGGGCATGGGAGAAATAATGAGTTTAACATACTCTGGCAGTTGATTAGCGAATTAGCAACGAAATAGCACGTCGCAATCTTTTATATTTTTATTTTTTTTATTATTATTTTTGTATGAGTTCATCATAAATTTAATTACAAATACTCTAAAGTTATATAGCAGGCTGTATTTTGCTGCAGTTTAATCTAAAAGCTTTGATATGAATATTGCTCCTCCAGCGCCTCGATATCAATATTATCTTCGGTATGTATGTATATAAGTATGTACATATGTATTTATATGAAAGTAACAGGCATATACCTACATAAACAATAACAAAACGAGTTTGAAGACTGTTTTTATATTGTTTTCAGAGAGCAAAAATTAAATAGTGGCCGTTGAATGGAATTCATTACAAACTTTATTTGGCAAGTGAGCAGGGGCACTTTTTCATTCAACAAAATAAGTAAACAAAATGTTAATTTTTTTATCATTTTATTTTCATTGGTTTAATCAACGATAATGGGTGACAATAATCTACTTTCATTACATTTTTGTATGTGGTGCTTATTTTAAAGTGATCATATTTTTATATTTAGAACAACTTTCAACAACTTTAAAAAATAACATTAATATGACTTCAAAAAAATCTGGAATGGAACACAGCGTTCATTCAGCCAGTATTGGTGAAATTCATGAAGTACCAATGAGTGTCATACATAGACCAATACCTTCGGTTTTGGATGAAAATAAAGTTCAGTCTTTAATGGAAACTATCAAGGTGCGTTTACTCTTCGTTTCATAAAAAATTATATGTGTAACTGTTTTCAGCTGTCTTTGTAGAATGAAAAATCTTCAAATCAAGTACCTCCTATAGATGTCCTTTGGATAAAGGGCTCAAAAGGCGGGAATTATTTTTATAGTTTTGGCGGTTGCCATCGCTTTGAGGCGCATAAACGTTTAAAATGTGACACTATAAAAGCAAAATTGGTTAATTCTACTCTCTCCGATTTATACACTTATATGGGTTCTAGTACGCCAAAAAATTTAGATTAACATACAGAATAAGGGTTTTTAATATATAATCAGAAGTGTAATTCTTTAAAACCTCTCAATCTGCTCTAAAAAATTAAATCTTCAAATACACAAATTAAATCAATCAATTTCGTTATCGCGCAGAACAGAAATCTTCTTTCAATGAGCTGAATAAATATTTTGAATATCATGTCAAAATGTTTTAACTTTATCTCATAAAATAACTCATATTTCATATCAGTTCTCAAAATTTGCTTGGTGTTTCCAGAATCTAGGGAATCAACTCGTCTAGAAATTGTATATAAAAAAATCACTCAAAAAGGATGGACTATTTTCACTGCGGAAACCGCACACTAAAATTTTGGACTTAGAAGTTTAGAACTAATTAAGATGTGAGATACAATTGAAGTTAGCATAAAAGTGAAAATAATTTAATCAAGACTGAAAAACATTTATACGTATGTTTTTTATTTTAAGTACCAGTCAAAAACATTTTCTAACTCACCTATAATGTTCAGAATTTAATGTATTTTCTTATGTTGCAAAATAAATTATGTTACAACAAAAAGTCAGTTCACCACAAGAAAGGAGCTTTTTCCCGTAGAATACGTAGGCCATATTTTTCCCATTCACTAGCAATTAACCAAAGTTCGGGAGCACTCTCTAAGCAAGACATTATGGCAGCTCCTTTCCATGCTATCATAGCTGCATCCATTTCCTTAACACAAACATTCACTTCGAAAGGCAGTTGATCCAACGATCGACCATGCATTGTTATGGTCGACAATTGTAAAATAATTTTCTGTTCAAGCCATTTAGCAAAACCTGATATTTTACTACTACCACCCACCAATAAAATGCAGCCATACATTTTTCGTTTCATGTCATCTGTTGAGCAACGTTCTATACTCCGAACGATTGCCAGATCAAGTGGCACAAGTTGACCATTTGGAGAAGAATAGTAAAGTTCTTCATCTTTTTCAGTACTACGTAAATTATTGGAACGGTCTTCTACTTCGTAGTTGTCAACCACTGCAAGTTCATCATCTGCAGTTTCCCCAGTAACAGGCATAGAGTCCAAAAGTTGATCACCACGACCATTGCGTACTCTACCCGTTTCTCTTATATAATCTGCATCAAAACAATCTTCTGGATCTGATTGTTGACCATTGCGAAATTGTAAACATACTAAACGCTGTTTTCCTGTAATATTTAGAAGTTCTGTGTGGAATAGTGACAGCGGAGCTACAACACATTCGTCTCCCAATTGAAAAGTATAACGCAACCGTTTGCTTGTTTTCGTTACCTGTAAAGGAAATTGTTTTGAAATAATGTTTAAACAATTCCTTAATTAGTATTTACTTCAAATGTTTTCTCTTGAGCTCCACATACATCCATATTTAGATGACAAAACTTTTCTTTTAAATTTATCAATAGAGCCGCATCATTGTAGTTATCCTCGACATTGCAATCTTTATATGGAAAGCAACACTTACGTAGGAGAGCGTAAAATACTTGTGTCACATCACCACCTCCATATCCTAAACGGACCCGAGTATCTGGCTGTGAAATACCATCCTCTACACAAGATATCGAACATTTCTGATCTCCAACATCAACAACACAAGCATAACCCAAGCCTGCTCCAAATGTTGAGGCTACATGATCTTGCAGCAAAAAGCAAGCACCAAATTTTAAACGTGTTAATAACAATGTTACCAACTCCCTAAGGATGCTACGATTATAGACATCTGCAACTACTAATACAGCTCCATACTGAAACAGATTTTTTCTGGGAATTCCCATTCTTTCGCTTATGGCATATGACCATATCGATTCTAGATCTGATAAGACGGACGTTAGAGAACCTCCCAAATTTGTGTGCAAGTTCAACTCTCCTCTTTTCATGGGAAAATGAACATTATAATCGGATGTTTCGTTGCAATTAATTTTAAGCAAGTCTTTATCAAAGATATTATCTGGTAAATTATTAATTGCTCTGTTGGCTTCAATGTCTTCATGTTTTAATACAACATCCGATGGCAGTTCTTCAGGCACAGTACGTCTATTAAATGTTGCAATTTGTTGGGGTGGGGTGGCAATGCGAAGTCTTTTTAGCCCGCCACCACGTTCCTCATGATGATGCATATGTGACTGGATAGCATGAGATACTTGGAGTCTATTTTCCTCAAATTCTTGCATGATTTCATTTTGTTTATTCTTGACAATCATAGGTAACATTGGGTCATGGTGCCGTAACTCTGAATTATTTTGTTTGCGTTTTCGACCTATGGCATGGAGTATCGTTAGCGGGTTCAGGTCACTTGCGCGACCTATACGTAGGTTAAGAGATCCTGGGTGTATTACAATTATTTTCTGGGCCTGCATTGCTTGCCTAAAAACATTTGTGCATAAGTAAAATTTTATTATTGTGGATTTAAATCTAAATTGCAGTGTTAGTAACGAAAATTTTGAAATGCTTCACTGAATTAGTTTTTTGTTAATAAATTCATCTTATTTACTATAATAATCACTGTGATGCGTTAGCAGAGAAATTATGTTATCAACCCTTATGAATGGTAGTAAGGGCCGCCGTCTTATCATACTGAGTTGAATCTTGGTGTCGTTTCCATTAATGCAACAATAACTAAACATTTTTAAAGATGAATTTTATTATTTTTACTCGAATAGTCAATAATTGTTCAACAAAAAGTCTGGAGGTGGAAACTAATCGTAATTTTACTGTGAATCAATGGCCATGATTCCTAATGACATTTCTATGTGATATGTGTCATATGAGCAAGATGTAAACTGGAAGCGTTTGAGGATGTAAAGATAATAATCAATTAAAAACGGCTTTTTCTATTAATCAAATATAAGTATATCAAGTAACCTAAGTATATGTATGCATATACGTTTTTAGAACAAACATGTTTGAACGATAACTTGTGATATGGTAACTCCTGTAGTTAAACAGCTGGATGCATATTTGACATAAGCGGCCTTGATTAAAAGCACTCCGAGTAACAACAATAAAACATTTGCTCATTTATTTTCATTTTTCTTCTTAATGAGCAACTGTTTTCGAAAAACGCAAATGAATTAAATGAATACAATAAATTGTTGAAATAATAAATAATCCTGAAAAATAAATAATAAAAAATTGGAAAAGCCCTGTCTATAAAACAAAGGCAACTGCCAAAAGGACACAAAACGAATACTTTTTGTTGAAAAATATTTTAAAATTGATGTTACTGTTTTTATTATTAAAGTATTGCTTCATAATAATATGAGTTCAAGTGACAAACATACGCCCTTATGTGACGGAGGAAGGGACAACGCTATAAAAATTGCTCCATATCGTGTGTACATTGTTACATGGAATGTGGGCAGCAAGTTTCCTGATAATATATCTTTGCGTAATTTATTGGGTATGAATTCTGCTGTTGAAGATCATCAATTACCAGATATTTACGCTCTTGGCTTTCAGGAAGTCAATATTCAGCCCTCGCAACAGGTGAAGGGTTTATTTAAAGAAGACCCTTGGACCGCTAAAGCAAAGGACTTGCTTAAGAATTTTGATTATGTTGCTGTAAAGACAGAACAAATGCAAGGATTGTTAGTAAGTTTGTTTGTTCGAAGAGTACATGTGGCCCATTTACGGGATATTGAATCAGAATTCACCCGTACTGGATTTGGAGGAATTTGGGGCAACAAGGGTGCTGTCAGTATACGTTTTAATTTATACGGCGCTGGCTTAACATTTGTTGTGGCACATTTGGCAGCTCATGATCATCACTTGGACGAGCGAATCGAAGATTTTCGACAAATTATGGATAATCATCATTACCATGTTCCTCACTTTAGGGAAATTCTTGAACATGATTATGTCTTCTGGTTTGGCGATTTAAATTTTCGTTTAATGGGCGACGATACGCCTACTGTTGTACGTGACAAAATAGTTAAAGAGGAGGCCTTAGACAAGCTCATACAAAGAGATCAACTGAACTATGTCAGAGAAGGTACACAGGAGGCTTTTGCTCAATTACACGAACGCAAGCCTTCCTTTCCCCCTACATTTAAGTTTATAGAAGGGACATCAGAATATGATCTTAAGAGAAGGCCTGCATGGACAGATCGCATTTTGTATGGAGTAAAACCTATTAATCGATTACCCAATTATATACCCTTTGAAATTGAACAATGCGCTTATAAGTCCCACCCCGGTTACAACATAAGTGATCACAAGCCGGTTACTAGCGAGTTTATCATTAAACTCTTCCCAAATTATCGTGCTCCCTGCGTTCAGTTCAAAGATATTAGTATATGGACAATAGGAAAGGAAAATACGGTAGAATACAGAAAACCATTTGATTTTGAAGAACGAGATCACGACTGGATTGGTATTTATCACGTCAATTATGCCAGTCTTAAGGAGTATGTAGCGTATGAGTATGTTAATCAGGCTGATTCACCACCTTCTTCACCTACTTCACCTGATCCTTTTTGGGATAGTCCGTCCACTCGTCATGGGCACTCACATCGCCATAACCGAGACCGTTTAAGCAGACTACAGTCCGAAAATGAGGAAATAGTACGTCTTTCTTATTCTGATGACGTAGAACTGAAAAGCGGCGAGCAATATGTGTTAATATATTTTCAAAACACTGGACTCCGTGGTGTTACTTCGGTAGCAGGTATAAGTAACATCTTCAAAGCTGAAAAGAGGTCATCTTCTCCGAATTTCGGCCATGTTGACTAGAATCATTTAAATGTGGCCTTTTTACTTAACTTTTTTAAATTGTATGTAATTGAAAATTTATTATTTTGGTATATTCTCTCCATTGGAATGTCGGCATATGAACAGCTAAAGCCACAACAAACAAAACATTACATGTAATTGTTAAATAGTAAAGATATAAGCATGTATATAAGTATCTCCCTAGTTAAAAAAGACAGAATAATGTATATATGAATCTATATATGAATAAATATAACATTTATTTGACTTTGATTTTATTGTGTTTATTTATTAAAATATAGTTACTAATTATTAAAACATTGTCATACATACTAAAATATGTATATGGTGTAAATTAATGCAAACTTTCACACTCTTGAAAAAGTAGTATGTCAGCAGAGTTCATATATAAAAATTAGTTTTTCGCTCTATACTCAGCTCATACATTTAACACAAAAAGAGTTAAGAAGGGGCTATCCTACCAGCTGCCTCCTAACTAGTACAAAAAACAAAATGGTAATTTATTTGACTGGCATTAGATTTTATAAAACGTTCATCTCTTTAGTGTCTACCTGAGAGCTACGAGAAATCGTGTCAACCCAAAATTACTATAGTATACAATGTACATGAGAATGTATATGTATATATTTATGTAAATTCTTATTTTTGGATTTTCTAGTTATAGGCTTACAGGATAATATTATTCTGCTTTTTAGTTATTTAAAATTGGATTTTTTATGATGATGAACTGAATCCAAAAAATGATTTTAAGAGAGGAATATCAGTGTGCGATCAATTTGCTCAAACTATTTAATTAAAATACTAGTTTACCAAATTTTACCTTGTGTCTGTAGCTGTGGAAATGATTCATTAATAAGAGCCAACCAGCTTGAAAACAACAGTTATATGCTTAAATTTTTTCATATATAGTATTCCTGACTTATTTTAAGATAGAATTGGCAGAACACACATACATTCATATGCAGTAAATCTAACAAGTGTGTAATGCTTGAAATATAAATATTATTTGGTCAAACATTTGAGTGACATACATACATATGTACATATGTATGTATATACTTATACATTTGAGAGTCCCATTAATTGAGTGCGTTCTAATGTAAAATGTTGTGATTGGTCAATGAAAATAAGTATATTTTATTCAAGCTATATATACTCGTAAGTTCTATACATATGTAAGTACATACAGTTGAATTCATATAAATAGACGGCGTTTAAAAGAAACCATCGCTTGAAAGAAAACAAAAACTAAATTTTGTTTTAATAAATTTCAAAGCTCTTCACTTGTCTTTAAACGAAAATCTGTTTAAATGGGATAGTGCAACATTACGTTGTGCCTTAACCGCCAAAAAATTTTTAAGGAACAAACACGAAATTTTACAGAAGAAATATTTTTATTAACTGCATTTGCACTTAGTTGTATGGCTACTGCAAAGTTGCTTTGCTGTAAATTTGTGATGCCATTTCTAACGATTTTAGTAACCGTTAATCATCGATTGCGATGAAAAAGTGAAAATCAAAAATTATGTCACTTGAGCTTTTTGTGCGGTAATGGCACGATATGAAATAAACATCGCTTGAAAGTGAAAAAAATACACCATACAGTATGGGTTTATTTTAATCGTATTACATGCATCTGTTTAAATAGCAGTATATAAAATAAATCTTAATTAAAAATGGGAACACGTCTATTTTATTTTCAATATGTATAAAAGAACAATTTTCAAAGTGTTTTGTTCCTTTCGGGTTTCTCTTATCCGAAGTCCGTTCAAAAGAAAATCTTGCTTAATCGGAAAACAACCCTTGAAGTTTTCCATCTTCATTTATCCGAATTCGACTGTACATAGTACATGTATACTAGCTTAGCAATTCCGAATATTAAAAAATGATATGCTCCGACTAAAAATATCAGAGATACAATCAGTTGTAAAATACACCTAAATTATTTCAGTAATTCAAAAAAAGAAGTTCTAACTCACTATTACTACAACTTAGTGTGAATCAAAGTATATACATATGTAAGTATATGGCCCAAATATCTGATGTTTGCACTTTGCAAAGCGGGAATAAAGCAAACAATTCTGAGTAGTAGCAAAATATTAATAAAATGATCGTGAGAAAGGTAAAGATTGTATCAGTGCATCGAAAAAGGAGTTAGCCAGAAGCCTACAGGACAACTGGCAAAACTTTGCTCGTTACGCTTCTGTGTGAAAAAACCCCTGTTTATCTTTTACAGAGTGTGAGCGAAAATAAATATTTAAAATATTCTGTGAGATATACGTAAATAAATTCAGTTATCTTTAATTACAAGCAGAAGCAGTTTAAATATTTTGTCCGTCTCAGCAGTCCCGTAACTCGTCTGGGTTTTATAAAATGAACTTCTTACATAGAGGTTTAAGCAGGAACACTTAAAATATATGAACAAATTTATTCCTTCCAATTAAAACCATTTGAATGATAATTTACCTTACCATTTGTAATACTTACTTTAATCCCACTATTATACGAGTATATTTTTCATTTGTTTTTATTGAAAATTTATTAAATTTTAAAAAGATGTTTAAAATAAATATATATATATATATATATATATATATATATATATATATATATATATATATATATATATATATATATATATATATATATATATATATATATATATATATGTCAACTAACATAAGGCCCTATCCAGCACAATATTAAAAAAAATTCAAAATATAACAAATTCTACTGCATTAAAATACTTAGTCTTCCATTAGAAATTGCATTAAAACTAATCGCGGGTAGAAAACATTCATCTTTATGTTACTCGTGCGATATAAGGAAAGCGGTAGTTACGGCCTTTTTATATTAAGGTAACAATATGAACATACTAGTGATGTGACGAATATTTGCGATGTTATTCCCGAATATTCGCCTATTTCATGACATTCGAATTCGTATTTGCCAAATTCAGGCGAATATTGCTCGAATATTTCCGCCCAATATAAAAAATACATAAGGTGTAAAAAACATTAGGCACATGGCACAATAATATATTAATTTAGGATAATTTATAATATAAAAAAGCTAATTTATCACTTTAAATAATTATCTTCTAGTAGTAAACCAAAAACCTATGCAAATATCGCTGTGAATTCGATGACAGTAAATGGGAGCGCGACTTTGCTTTGAATATACCCAATATTAGATGTTGCCAAAGATCAAATAATCACAATTAAGTTCGATCAAGAAATATAAGAAAGGGATTTATTTTCGGTATGTGTTAATAATGAGAAATATATCATTGTGGTAATTCGTTTTCAAATTATTGTTATTAGATGTGTTTGAGTAATTTCCAGATAAAAATAGTCCCCACAAAAATGTAAATATGGAAATAAGGCCAAGTTTCTATCCAAAAATTTAAGCCGTTCATTCTCAGTAAAGAATGGAATGATGTTTTTATTGCTTCCTAAAGTGAATTTTGATAAATTTGTTGAAATTAGTTGATAAATTTGTTGGAATTAGTTTCTAGTTTTTTGGTAGTTGATATAAAAATAACTTTCTTAAAAAATATTTATTTCCTTAAATCTACATGTCTTCAGTCACATAAATAAAAAGAAATCGTGATTCCTGTAAGTTGGCGCCTTTTTAAAATGTGGTCTTATTTTAGTGGTAGATAACAAATCTTATTCAAATGATGACTGAAAGAGCCTTCGTCTTTACAAACACAAGTAATTTATTTCTTATCTGTCATTAGTGAAGCTTTGACTTTAATTAGGAAATATCTAAAACCAATCATACAACCTAACGTGCTAAGTTTATCTGTCACCATTAGGTTGTCATCTCATTTCTAAGCAAATTGCCAACTTCCGAATTTAATATTCGCGAATATTTAAAATTTGACAATGGTAACATCACTAGTACATACATACGTATAGTTCAATGATGCTGTTTACTCATACCCGCTGCATTTTTGGGAACGTTTGAACTCTCCTTGTAAAAATTTATAATTTTGTATTAGAAATTTCCATTCAAACATTTATTTTAAGAACGACCTTGGACAATTAAATATTTTTGTTTTAAAGTTTCTCACAATACACGCATGTGTACATATTTATCAATTATCTCTATTTCTGTAAATATAAATTTAATTATTTATTTGGGGAACGAAAGTCGTATTTTTTATTCATTAGCAAAAATCTTAATGATTGAACTTCTTATTTATGACATTTTTTAACAAATGAATAAATTTAATACACAAATGAAAATAATTCAAAATAGCAGAGGAATTATCTTAATAATACAAAGTACATAGTTTTTTTCCTTCGCTTTACTGATATTTTAAGACACGACAAATAAATGTACTGATGTGATTCGGTTAGCGGCAGTGAAATTGAAGCATACAACCGATCATACAAAATATCCTAAATAATTTTTCAATAAATATTTTTGACTCATTTTATGTTCATTGTGAATAGTTTTTATTTTATATCCTTAAAAAGAGTTCGTTGTAAAGCAATTCAATAACATATATAAATAAATATACATAAATATATTTTTACAAGTGAAATAAATAAAGCATAAGACAAATGGTATTAAAAATCTTCGTTAATTATTATTCTTACTTATTTGTATTTAATAAACAGAGTTTTTCTTTATTTGTAAGTTTAGGCGAATTATTTTTTTAGTTTATACATTTTCTATTCGAATTTTTGAAAAAATCAGTCCTTTGTAAAATATTATGGTTACAATGTCACTATTTTATATGTATTTAAATTTAATTTCATAAATTAAAAACTTAAAGCATGTTTACAATGTTTAAATATAAGTTTAGGATAATGAAGAGATAATGAATAAGACATAATATTTATTATATGATAATCACTATATTTATATTTTCGATTTTAATTTAATGCTTCCTTTTTAAATTGATAAAATTAAGATTTTACTATATTCTGTTAGCTGCTTCTACAAAATATTGTTAACAATTTCTTTAAAACTTATTCGTTTTTCTATCAACTTATTTTTTATGGTTACAAAAAGTTTCCATTAAATTATAAAAAAAAATCTCGTTAAGTCATGTTTTTCGCAAATCAAATTCGGTATGGGATTAGGTAAATTTATTTATTTTTTTGCTGCCAAAATCGGGTGACCTTAGAAATTTTCAGTTCTAACAAGTTGCCGCCACATTGTCAACATATTTTTAAATATGTACTTTATCTATATTGAAAGAAAGAAGGCATAAAATAACTCCCCAAACAAAATATGAAAAAAACACAAAAAACAACGATTTCAGTGAACTTTAAGCAGTTTGAAGTTCTAATTATTTAAACAATTAGTTTGGGAGAATAAAATTAATATAATAATAAATTTAAATATTAAGAAATTTAAATGTATATTGGGGGCTTTATTTCATATATACAAATAAAGAATCTCTAATAACAGGGTATTTGAAGTGTTATTTCATACAAAGAACTGGGGTGTTGTTATTGCATATGGCACAATTTCGGCATTTATTTCATATATCTTTTGGGTAGTTATTTTCTGGAGCATTATTTTATGCCGCCGAAATAATTGCCAGTTTTTGAAATAATGTATTTAAGCAATTTACTTCATGAAAAATTACATTACTTTTTATAGTTATAAATATGTTATACCTTCAAATTTATTTTGTTTATTACTTTAGGAAGAAAAGCGTTTTATCATCATATCATTAATTCTCATTTCTATTTTTGGAAAAATAATATTGATTTAAATTTTTACGTTTATATTATTAATTAATTTCTTGTTTAATTTTGCATACTGAGCAAGGTCATGTTATTTCCTTGAAATGTTTGTGCGTTGCTTTGTTTATAAAACGAGCTGAGAGTAATAAGTTGAAATAATACTTGGAATATTTTGCAAATGAAATTATAAATTTGATTTGGATATCAAATAACAATAAACAAGTCTGTGCAAGAAATTTTTGTAAAGATTTCCATTGAATTCAGTTTCTCTATAAAATAAGGAAATATTTAGAGCACAAAATAGTCTCAAGCTCAGTTTCATTCCCGTTTTGAACGCTTTTGATTTAGTTATGAAAACGCTTTCAATTTTTTAGACTAGTTTAAAGTCAAACTCCATTTGCTAGTTAACTGTAGCTTATATTTAATTAAAATATTAATTTTTAGATAAAGATTATCTAGCCAATAATTTAAGTTTAACTGAGCAACATTTCCCAGTTAATCTCAAGATAGAGTTGTCATATAAAAAATTAAAATAAAAACAAAAATCGGGTATTCTCCCTAATTTCTTAGAGTACAATCAAAACTGACACAATTAATATATGAATAGAAAATGAGAGCATGTTTTGTTTGATTCTTGATTTCTATGAATATCAAAAAATAGTCACACATTCGAACCTAATTTCGAATGTACTTGAGTCCTTGATATGATATTATTTGAAGTTTTGGTCCCTTTTTTATTTTACAGCATAGTGCGGATATACTTATGTCCGAATTTTCGTTGAATATTGAATATAAGTATGTATGTATGTACGTATATAAAACGAAACATATAAAAAAATTCTTATTCAGCTGAGGATGACGAAAACTTTAATTAATTTATGAAACGTGACAGTCAAACGAAGCTATTTATTGGGTTACTGGAGTTAAGATGATTCTTGTTATATGGCCATGCATATTACTTTACATGCATACTTATGAATGTATGTAAGTGTATATATACATGCATATGAAAATTTTCTATTAATTTCACTTCATGAAATTTTCGGAAATATTATTTATTATTAATCCTTTGTCTGTATGTATGTATGTATGTATTGTGCGTTTAAATGTTTATTATATTAATTATTCATTTCAAATACAATATTAAATATAAATTATGAGTTTGTTTAAAATATAAGTAACATTTTCTGTTTTTAATCATGGAACACTTGATTTCTTTCTGAATTAATTTCGTTGTTTGTTTTTTCTAAAAATACGTACTTTGAAAATATTTTCGTTGTTAAAAGAAATAATATAATACAGTTTATGTTCGAGTTCAATTTTTGTAAAATAAACAAAGATTATAAAATAATTAATTTTAAATAATACAAAAAATGAATCAAAGTTAATGAAATTTAAATTAATTTCTTTTTCATAGGAATTGTACTTTAATTTAGTTTCACGTTCTTCTTTTATTGTTCCTTAACTTAAATTAAGATATTATAAAATAAATTAACAAATATTAAAAGAAAGAAAATTAAATTAAATGAAAGAATATGAAAAAAGAAATAAAATAAAATGGTGTGTGGGTAACGTTGTCATATGTACATTAAAATAACAATATGTACATATGTATGTATGTATATTAATGGTTTGCAAAATAAATTTGTTTATGCTAAATTAGAAAAAAGTTAAAGCTTCAGTGAAACGTAAAGCTATTGGAGATTCTTTTTTTTTATAATGAAAAAATCATCTATACGTGACTACAGAGAATTGTTCAAGAAATTTATTTATGTACATATGAACTTACATATCTTTTCAAGTGAATTTCGATTATTTGTTCATCGTTAGAACATTTCTTTCTACCAACTCAAGATTTGCCATATAAAATTATTTCTGTTTGTGTATAAAATGAATACTAGTTTGTAAAGTTTATACACATAGATTATTTTTATAAATTATAAATGGTAGAGTTGTAAGAAAACTTCCCGGAGCGTTATTTTTCTAATATTTTTTTTTTCAAATGTAGGTATATATAAAGTGTTTGCAATTTAAATACAGCGAGTAACATAAAAAATGCCATAAATAAGTTTTCTGGAAATAGGATACATTGGAAGACCTGTTGCTAGTGTGTTAATTTATTTGTTAGAGGTTTGTACGTTTCGATTCCCACCTCTGGAACTTCGCTTCAACAACTGAAAATCTTTTTTAACTCAATAAAAATATTTCAGGGCGTCATTCTTAATCCCCAAAGATATAATTCACCAAACAAAAATGAAATAATACCCCTAAGAAAAGTGCAGATTTCAGGCCCTTTTTGGGTTTTAATTTTTTAGAGTATTATTTTATTGTTTCATATGAAATATTTATTATGAAATAACACCCAAAATACGTTTGAAGGTTTGTTTAATTTTTCAATTAAATTAAAAATTTCTATAAATTACCCATGTTGCAATTTAAAATAAATATTCAGAATTTCAAATGTACATATGTATATTGCGGGTTTAATTATTATACAATAAATCTTTAATAATGGTTTGTTATCTTATGTTATTGTATTTGAAATAGTGTTCCAAATTTTTTGGGCTTATGTCATATTTCGTATGGAGAATTATTATAATTTGCTAGGTGATCCACATAAAGTGTCTTGAAAAATTAATTCATTAAACAGAAGAATTCGAGTCACTCAACCAGCCAGCCAGCGCTCAGTAAAAGTAAACCCGTCCACATACACAAAATGAATACAAAGCAATAATAAAGAAAACTAAACCAGAACATTTAAAATTTTAAATTGAAATTGAGTCAGAATAAAAATTAAATTAATAAAAATATATACATACACTTACATATACACTTAGTTATTAAGAAGCCTTATAAAAAATGAAACCGGAGAACACGTTCGTTTCTTTTAAATTTGGCTTGGTTTGCAGTTTGTTTAAAATTAAAAAAAAATACTGTCGTTGGTGTTGATGAGTTGTGATTTTGTTATTGTTATTGTTGTTGCTATCGCTGGAAATATTGTGGTTTATTGTCGCATATTCGTGGCCCATATGGTAGGGAAGATGATGAGCTCTTTTGTGCGAATGTCTTGTTGTTATTTAATTAAAATCAAATCACATCACAATTCAACAAGAATAAAATTGATATTTAGCTTGAGGAGAAAAACAAAACAATAAAAACTATTGTATTCCAGAAAGTAAGAAAACGTGTGTGTATGCATGTAAGTTTCCTTTACTTGTTGCCATTTGGCATGGCTCCTGTTTTGGTGGATCCTTAAAGTTTTTGTTTGGAATTCCAGCTGCCTTATCGTTGTAAAGATGTTATAATAACTTATTTTACTTTATACATTATAATTTACAAAATTTTAATTCTAAGCTTAAATCACATACATATGTACATACATACTTACATATATACAAGTGCACATGTATAAGCAAATAAGTTCGCATGCGTAAGTGTAAGTATGTATTTGTGTGTGTTCTAGTTTTATAAGAATATTTTCTGTAGAATACTGCTTTCAAGTATTTTCTTATATAATTATTATTAAAATAACTTAATATCTCAGTTCATAATAGAAATTCATTTTCATTATAGTCTGCATCTTTATACTCCTTCCTCATCATCATCAAGATCTTTGGTACGAAATGTTGATGAAGTTGTTGATTATGATCACTTTATAGTTGTTTGCAGTTGTCATTGCGATTGTAATCATTTTACATTCTTTTGTTCAAAGACATACAAATGTTTTGCCATTGTCTGCGAATTTTGTTTTATTTATTTAAATACTTTTTTAGTTGCCTGTGGAAATGAAAAGAAATGCATTAATGATTTTTAAGACTATATGTATGTATTAAAACGTAACAAAATAGTAATTCTAACGATAAAATTACAATCTTGAAACCATGGGAATAAAAAATGTGTATATAGAAGCAATTTTTATTTAAATCAAAATCTGGTGCTGTTTTAATTAATTATTTTTTAGCAAAATAAAAAAACAAGCATTTCTTTACTAAACACATATTTCCTCAATAGAATGTACATGAAAATTATATTTATTATTTATTAAGGATAATATCGACTGCGGCCAACTTTTAGCAACTGCCGATAATTTTGTGACGAATTGTACTGGACTTCTGCTGAAGATAATTCAAGCAACCAAATGAAAAGTTGAAATAATGGATTGTTCAAATAACCAAGAAAGAGAACAATTTCAAATAAAAAAGCCAAAAGCGGTGCATAAAAAAATTAAACAAATTATTACATTTGTTAAATTTATATTAAAATACTTTGATATACATATAAAATATAGAAGTCAAATTTCAAATTATTAAATATACACCAGCAAGATGCTGGTTCTGAAATCTAAAATTACCGAGGGAACAAATTATCTACAACTTTTACTAATTTATCGAATTTATTTATTTTATTTATTTATTTCAAATTTATTATAATTAAAACTATAATAAATAATATACAAAAGCACTAGCTACTACAGGCTATCGGCTTAAGTTTATCGAATTTAAAACCATATTATGGAGAGATTTATGCTGACGAGCATATGAAAAGAAGCCTTTTAGTTAAATTTTAATGATTTTAAATCCCCACTTAAGAAAAATACAAAACATAACACTGTGTGTAATTTTTTAAGTCGTGGCAAAATAACCATATACGGACACCACTACGTGATAAAACACTAGAAAAGACCCGTGTCTCCCAATTTTTCCCAAAGTCATGCACTTTTTTTTATGGGCCGCCAAAGATTTGGGGCCTCGGTATCATTTTCGCAAAAAAGTGATCATTTTCTCGGGCTCATATCTTGCAAACCGTTCCGAATTTCGATTTACTCTCTGAGGCAAACTTGTAGCTCTTGTCATAAAGAACAAAAATTACGAAAATATAAAATCAAAAAAACTTCACCTTCCAGATAAAAATCGCAAAAAACTTAAAAAAATTCGATTTTTTTTACCTTTTTCTCTTGTTCAGGTCCATAAGTAGCAAACCGTTCAAAATTCAAGGAAACAATCAACTACAAAAATTTACCTAAGATCTCAATAAACAAATTTCTATAACATATAAACTTCCTGGGAATAATTCTGAACACCGTTTAGGTAGCGCTTAGGTAGCCACAAAAGTGAAAAAAGTGAGGCGGTGAAAGTTATATAAAGTGCTACAACATAATTCGTACACAACAGTGTCAACTGACAGTTTCAGTATGCAGTATGAAAAAATTGATTTATTTTGCTACGTTTGTGGTCATCAAACCAGAAAAAAAAAACATCTACAAGATTTCAAAAGGAAAAAAAATCGAATTTTTTTTAAGTTTTTTGCGATTTTTTTTCGTGTTGCACTGTGTAATGGTACAACCGTATGTATGAATGTAGGTATGTTTATTTTTGCAAATTATCGAACTTCTCTCTTACTTGGATGTATTTATGTATTTTTTCTAAACAATTTCCTGGCTTCGCTTAGCAATGGCGTTTTCGTTTCTGATAAATATGTTACACTTTTTTCGTCCCTCCTGTACATTTGTGTTCTATTCTCGTGAAAGAAAGAACATGTTCATTTCTAAATACATTGCATATAAAATATGTTTTGCATCTTCATATACATACATCCTTTCATCGCAAATCTTTTTTCAAATCGTCTCCGATTATATACATAATTTAATCTTTTTATTTATATTTTTGTCGGCTCCCACGAATAGGGCTCGAACTACGGCATTTTATTTCTTAAATCCCATATGCATATTCAACGAATTGGAAGATGTCTTCAACTTGTTAGAAAAAATGGATTTTCATGATTTTTGGCAAAGAAAATTACGATAAACTATTATTACAAGTGGAAATCGGAGCTTGGAAAGGATAAAAACTTGCAAAGAGTTACAATTTATTTTTTCTTATGTAAAAGTAATTGACTTCATTATAAATTGAAGTATTTTTTCTCATGTAAATTTAATTAAAACAAAAGTAGAACAGAATTACAATATGTTTTTCAATCAAGATTTTGTCAACTTAAAATCCTAAGAAGAAGAAAAAAATTCACTAATGTATAAGTTAATATTCGTTTTGCAACGCATTATCATCAGCTAGAAATATCACTAATTTAGCATTACTGATCAATATCACATTATATGTTTTTCTTTTTGTGAGCGCAGAGAGAAAGTAAGAGAAGTTCCTGCCTTATTTAAATTTTGAATTTTATTATCATTAGTCAGTTATCATTTAGTAACAGGCCTACATAGTAGGTGTAATTCTTCGGAATCGTCAAGTGAATCAACGTGTAATACTTCATAGAAGTCAATGTTTGTTCAAGAGTAAAGTTTGCATTTAAACACTTCATAGAAGTTAATGTTAATATTCAGGACTTAAATATTTTTGTAAATTGGAAATTAATGTAATATAAATATAAAAGTAAAATATGAATTAAATTTTGATTTATAAATCCCTAAGAACTGGCTTAAGAGCCCATATAAATAGAATTTAAAATAAACATAAATTTTTATTAAAATATGAATTTGTATTAAAAGATGAATTATTATAAAAGCTGTGACCTGTTTAAAGCTAAGAACAAATTATAATTTGTTATAAAGAATTTTGAATAATTCTGAATTTTAAATTTGTATTACTGTAAAATTGAACATGTGCATTATAAAAAAACTAAGTTAAACGTGTAAGAAATATTACTACAGTTATTAACAAGCGCAATAAAGGTGAATTAAAATTGTAATGATAATGAGTTTTACCTAAATCGAAATTGTGAGTGAAATGATCATTAAGGAATCTTAATTCTGTAGAGAATTAGTTAACTCGTAATTAACAGTGACTTTTAATTCGAGAATGCTTATGAATGATCCCGTTATCAATGATCAATGGTAAAACCATTTACGAACTGAATGAGAGCAAGATTTCAGAGTTTTAATAAACAAGCTCTCTTAAATTAATTGGCGCCCAACGTAGAAACCCATGCTTTGGATCTTATAAAAAATTTTAAAAACGGAAATACATAGTTAAGTGATCATCATGCATTTACAGAAGCTCACAAGACAGCAGTTGATAACTCACCAAATACTTCCATCAACAATCATCCTATTCATGGTCAGGAAACTGTACTTAATGCATCAGATGCTTCTACAATTGATGCAAATGAAACAAACAGCAATGATATTTCAATGTCAAAACACTTCATCGGTTCTGTTTATAATGCCCTCTTATTATCTGGAGATAATAGTACCAAGTATTATAAAGAACTTCATAATAACTTAATAACTTCAATTGTAATCTTGCAGAAATATTTATGATATTTCTGACCAAGTTTAAACTATTCTGAATTTTGTTTATCTAACTAAAGGTCCTTAATTGTTTTAGTATTTATGTTTGAATTTTTTTTTGTACTTTTTCGGTTTCGTTAAAATTGTATTGTTAAATACGCATTTCATGTTAAATGTGTATTGCTAAATATATATGTATTTCATTTGTTCACATCGTGTCTCAATTACAATTAAATACCTGTGCCTTTCTTAGTTCTTTTTAGTTTAATATTTCTTTATAAGAATACATTTATCGCTGTCATTAGTATGTAAATTTTTTTACGACTCCAAATATGTATGTAATATATTACATACCATGTACCAAAATTATAATTAAAAAAAATACAGTACAAGTTAAATGAATAAAAAATTATATTCATATATTTTGGAAAATTAAATTTTGTAAGATAAAAATTCTACATAGTAGAAAATTACAAGTTAAAAATTAAATTTAAAACAAATATGTTTAAAGAATTTATTGAATTGATAAAATATAATAAAGAATTTTTCAAAATTAAATTTTGTAAGATAAAAATTCTACATAGTAGAAAATGAAAAGTTAAATTATAAGGCAAAGAAGAAAAACTTAATAAACAAATGTACTGAAATTTCTATATAGTAGAATATGAAAAGTTAAAATTTAGGGCAAATTAAAACTATTGGAAAAAAATAAAAAAAACCCAACAAATTAATTGAACCTTCACAATATGTTGTAAATATTAAACAACCCTAAAAGAACAAAAAAGCAACAGAAAAAAACTATTTTATACTTAAATATTAAATTACTAAAACGTATTCGATTTAGAACATTCTTGTCTGATGATCGTTGAACGATGAATCATTGTTACTCCCATTCACTCTAAGAGCCTGTCAAATTTTAAAGACGAGGACGTCTAAATCTTAAAGGGGGGAGTAGTTAATATTCGTTTTGCAACGCATTATCATCAGCTAGAAATATCACTAATTTAGCATTACTGATCAATATCACATTATATGTTTTTCTTTTTGTGAGCGCAGAGAGAAAGTAAGAGAAGTTCCTGCCTTATTTAAATTTTGAATTTTATTATCATTAGTCAGTTATCATTTAGTAACAGGCCTACATAGTAGGTGTAATTCTTCGGAATCGTCAAGTGAATCAACGTGTAATACTTCATAGAAGTCAATGTTTGTTCAAGAGTAAAGTTTGCATTTAAACACTTCATAGAAGTTAATGTTAATATTCAGGACTTAAATATTTTTGTAAATTGGAAATTAATGTAATATAAATATAAAAGTAAATATGAATTAAATTTTGATTTATAAATCCCTAAGAACTGGCTTAAGAGCCCATATAAATAGAATTTAAAATAAACATAAATTTTTATTAAAATATGAATTTGTATTAAAAGATGAATTATTATAAAAGCTGTGACCTGTTTAAAGCTAAGAACAAATTATAATTTGTTATAAAGAATTTTGAATAATTCTGAATTTTAAATTTGTATTACTGTAAAATTGAACATGTGCATTATAAAAAAACTAAGTTAAACGTGTAAGAAATATTACTACAGTTATTAACAAGCGCAATAAAGGTGAATTAAAATTGTAATGATAATGAGTTTTACCTAAATCGAAATTGTGAGTGAAATGATCATTAAGGAATCTTAATTCTGTAGAGAATTAGTTAACTCGTAATTAACAGTGACTTTTAATTCGAGAATGCTTATCAATGATCCCGTTATCAATGATCAATGGTAAAACCATTTACGAACTGAATGAGAGCAAGATTTCAGAGTTTTAATAAACAAGCTCTCTTAAATTAATTTATACTTTGGAATCAGTGAAAATGCTAACCCTTATTCCCTTTTTCACTGTGAAGTTAATGGTTATTCTTAATTTTACTTACTTTTTAAATGGTGTAAAATATTTGTTGTGTCGCTATTGCTTTTTCCAAGTCTATAGATATATTATCATGAATGGCAATAAAAATTCTCTTTAGCCAATTTCAAAATAAACAACGCACATCTTTTATTATCTACTGTCCACCTTAAGTTACACCAAAACACACTTTTAGCATTGGATTTGCTTTAAGGTATCAACTACCACATTCCAAAGAGCAATCTTGTATTATATCACCACATAGTACATATATATAAGTATATATGTATGTAAGTATACATACATGTATATGTGTATACAACATTTTGCATTTAGCATTCCATTATGAAAGAAGTTCCAAATACGGCAAGCACGCAGAAAAAGTAATAAATTTAAACTACAATTAGCAAAAAGTAATTTTATAAAGTTAAAAAACTTTGCTAGAAGAGCTAGAAAGAAAGAAGCAAAATGGGAGGTGCATAAAGCAAGAGCATTTAACGAATATGAGCATTTAAGTATAAACACATGGCCTTTGTAAGAAATCCAAAAATGGGCCAGCACAAGCAAACCTTTTTCTTTTTTTTATTCCATTTACAATTTCATTTAATGTTTCTTTTACAATTAACTCGCATTTGTAAGTGAAAATTGTTTCGGATCGTAGAACAAGTAACTCACGCGTTTCCATGTGCAAATAAAAACATCAACAGCAAATAAAGAAGCGAAAAGAAGAACATAAACGTAAAGTAGAACATCAATTTTATTGTGGTGCAAAAATAAATTAAGAAATTTGTAGATATAATCGGTCTACTATCGTGAAAAGATTTAAAGATAAGGAGGTTGAAAGCAAATGGCTGGGAGTGCATGTGTTTGTGTAGTTCTATTGATGTGTTCATTGAGACGTGAGAGGGGTAGATAAATGTTAAACATATACGAAATAGTTAATAGGAATTCAACAACGTGGTAGGATCAATATTTATTCTGTTTGTAGACAGCAAATATGCATGAATAAAAATATGTAATATGTAGTTCAGTATTTACCAGAGGGAATGTCAATAAATTTTATGAAAAGGCGGATTGCAATATATGTACATATGGGCCTCTTAATGCAACATTGTGAAGCCGAGCTTGCCAAAATGCGATTAGAGTTTTTAAAGTGTTAGCTTTCATTTTTGGTATAATTTGGGTTAACCTTGGGTTATAATTTTGATTTTTATTCCACTTGAACAACATTTTGAACGTAAAATTTTTGAACGTAGGTTTTGCATTAACAAACACAGCGAATTCATAAAATAATTTTCCAATATTTATAATTTAACGGGAGTTAGACCATTAGTCTTGCATGGTTTTGATTTAATGAAACAATTTAAATCAAAATGTCTTAAATGATCAAGTCGGGCTAAATTGGCTCAATACCAACTACTATTCACCATTAGGTCATGTGGAACATGAAGTTGCATGTATAAATAAAATTTATATTTCTAAAATTCCTGGCGCACACAGGGATAATTTTATTTGTTTGTTCCTTTTTTCTTTTTTTATTATTGTTTTAGCTTTAAGTTTAGTTTTACGCACATATTTTTTACTATTTCATTTATTTGCTCATTTCGCTTTAAGAAAACATGAGTCCATTTCAATACATAAAACCAAAGTTATTACATGATTTCAACAACTATACTATGATTATTTACAAATATTTTAAGCGTAATTGTAGTCACGATATATATATATATATATATATATATATATATATATATATATATATATATATATATATATATTTATAAATATATATATATATATATATATATATATATATATATACATATATATATATATATATATATATATAAATATATATAAATATATATATATATATATATATATATATATATATATATATAAATATATATATATATATATATATATATATATATATATATATATATATAATATATATATATATATATATATATATATATATATATATATATATATATATATATATATATATATATATAAATATATATATATATACATATATATAAATATATATATATATATATATATACATATATATATATATATATATATATATATATATATATATATATATATATATATATATATATGTACAAATTCATGTTTATGACTTATATATTAGTGTTAGTATCTTGTAGTCATGGTTGCAGCCAAACTTACGATTACGGCCAAAATTACGATTATTCATTTAATATCAAAGTGTGACTGAAAGACAAGCGATAAAGTACATATTCATAATACATTTATTCTCACATACACGCCACATTACTGTTGTGTGTTGCACACACTTTGGGTTCTCAGTAGAGTTCTTGATTGGTTCAAATATTTTTGGTGCATTATAACACAACAAATAACTGAAGATATTTGAGATATCCATGCAAGATTAGAATTTGCTCTATACAAGACTAGAACTTGCTCTACTCTCAACTCGACTGCAGTTCCGCTGAGTAGAAATATGTCCATTTTTCAAATCGTGCAGTGTATTCCAAAAGTACATCCAACATAAAATATGTTTTGAAAATATATGATTAAAATATAAAATAGTTTTGTATCATATTATAATCATGCATTTTATGTATTTATTTTAATAAATTTATATGCAGGCGTATACTCATTTAAACCTGCAACAAACACCGTATATTACAAGATTTTGAAAAATCGGAAACTTTCACGAATACTTTGGAAGCAACGAAAATATCATTCCACATTATCCATTTTTCTTTTTAACAGAGATAGAACAAACGCGACCAGAGGAAAAAAACTCGACAATATAATTTTGTTAAAAACTCGGTGATAGATTTTGGTTACTTCAGCCACATTTGTATTCTCTGCGTGTGAAGGTCCTATGAATACACTTTCGCACATGCTATAGGATTATTTAGTTTTCTACTGATGTGGAGTATGTTGCTTAAGAATAAGAAATCTTGAAGTCGAAAGAAAATCTAATTTAGATGTAAGCACTCGAATATAGAAATGTTTTGCATTCAACTAGTTATAGTAGTGAGTACACCAAAGCAAGAGCGAATACTTCTCCCTGGTGCACAATATTTATTTCTTTGCTACCACTGTATCGCTTGGCTTTATTTGAAAATAGAAGATGATACGAAATTTTTACTTCAAATTTTAATTGTATCAATTTAGGAACCTACATATGTATGGTATATACGAGTATATGTACTTATGTATGTAAATTTTTAAAATGATAAACTATCGCAAAATCATGAGATCACTTCAAAATCACCAAACGAAAATTCTTCGAACCATAAGCAAATAAATAAAATTTAATTTGTATAATTCCTTGAACTAATGCATTAATGCCACACATCTCAAAATTTTAAAACTTAAAATGCCTTATTACTACAAGAAGCAAATTATAAAATGCAAAAACGTAATCATTGAAAAAAAAGATATATAAACCAGACACTAAATTGAATGTAGCGGGAAATATTTTTTTTACTTTTCCTCGAATAATAACACTACCCGACAGTTTTGTAGTTTTTGCGGTACTGCCCATAAATAACAATTATCAAGCAAAATCAGATACGAAATGTACTTGCACCTTGAATTATCAAAATTATGTTTGAAATTATATGGCCTGATGGATTTGAATATTATGCACTGATATCCATCGGAAGATTTCTATTATACAGAAGACTTAGCTGTAGTTGTCGAGTAGTGTAATAAAGGGGAACTATAACAAATATTCTTACAAGACCAGAAATACACATTGTGCTTCTCAATTCAAGTCATTATCATAACGTAATTAAAAAGTCAAGAATGTATTTTTAATTAATTTTTATGCGTAAATACCGTAAAAAACACATTTTTGTTTCTGTAAAAAAACAAGTGAGAAACAGAACAAGAACCAAAAATGATTTACATGAAAATTCTGATTTATAGCAAAAAAAAAAAAAAAATTATAATAAACACGAGTAAAAGACATGGATCCATAAAATTGGCATATGTGCATATTAGTGATGTGACGAATATTCGTATTCGCATTTCCGAATATTCAGCTATTTCATGACATTCGAATTCTTTTTCGCCGAATTCAGGCGAATATTTGTCGAACATTTTCGACCAGAATAAAAAAATATATAAGGTGTAACAATAACATTAGGTTTTTACATATGTACATACATGGCACAAAAATATATTTATAATGGAAAAATTTAATTAGAAAAAAAATATTTTGAACTTTAAATATATACATATATACTAGCTGACCCGGGCAAACGTTGTTTTGCCTTCAAATTTGCACTAAACCGACATAGCAATTATTGTTCAAATACCGGTATCGGGCTAATTAACGCCACTACACGCTGATTAAGGACCCAACGCCTTCAGCAAAACGCAGCATAGGCTTATCGCGCTAATCTCTATTGGGCAAAACACAAAAAACAAAATATTGGGCCATCTGTCGGACGAACTTCAAACTACACAGAAACACTCCTCACGGCCCCTAGAGCATGCATATAAAATTTGGTCAAAATCGGTCCAGTAGTTTTTGAGTTTAGCGATCACGAACATACACGTAATTTTTGTGTACATATTAGCTGACCCCGTCCGCGTTGCTGGCCCTAAGCAAACAGCTCAAAAGTTATATTACCATACGATTTAAATTGAGCGTTTAACGAAATTTACGCCCTTTAAATAAAAATCCATGGACTACATATCATAAAGTTTTGGAGTCCATACGTTACATATACATATATATATCCTGTTTTATATGTATAGATCTTGAAGTTATTGTACAATATTGAACCTTAGTAAGCGCGGAATATCTTGTGTTATCGAATGATGTAAATATTTTGTAAATAAACCGAAAACTCGGATTTTTTAATGCAACATTTCGAACATTTTAAAATTTTGATATTGAATCATTATTAACATAGGTTTTTTGTAAATATCTTCGGAACTACATAACCGATTTAAGAGTTTGATATCTCGTTTTGAAGAACATGACAACGACTTTCCAAAGAAAAGTAAAATAAAATAAAAAAGCACAAAAAATAAATATATGTATACATATGTCATTGGTGGTGCAATATGAAAATTGGATTTTGCCACGCCCTTCCGCCCACAGACCGAAAATCAAAAATAAGACTTCACAGTGTCACCCGGCCGAGTATTCTGAAGGTTCCCTCAAAATTTCGTCAAAATCGGCCCAGCCGTTTTGGAGCCATTACGTTACATACATACATACACACATCCTATTTATATATATATATATATATATATATATATATATATATATATATATATATATATATATGTATATATATATATATATATATATATATATATATGTATATATATATATATATATATATATATATATATATATATATATATATATGTATATATATATATATATATATATATATATATATATATATATATATATATATATATATCTGTGTCGTTTTATCATAACATCTTAAGTCTAATATATTAAGATAGGACTTAAGATGTTATGGTAAAACGACACAGATATATATATATATATATATATATATATATATATATATATATATATATATATATATCTTCTAGTAGTAAACCAAAAAGGAAAGAAGGAGGTGGGAGTGCAACTTTGCTTTGAACATGTCCCAATATTGGAGGATCAAATAATGACAAATAAGGTCGATTAGAAAATACAAGAAAGCGATTTATTTTCGGTACGTGTTAGTAATGAGAAAGATAGCATTGTGGTAATTAATTAATCCGGACCCTTATTTCAGAATTTTCGTTACCTCTTTATAAGCTCAATCTTTTAGTGTGTAGTAAGTACTGAGATCAAAATGAGGAGCAAGTTGTTGTTTGGTACAATACCTGTCACTGCAACTGTGCAAGTAAAAGAGCCCTCGTTTCGTGCGATTATTTAAGCTTTGTCTTTATAATGATTAGGAGATATCGATAACCAATCATACAACCTATGATGATGAGTTTTTCTGTCACCATTAGGGTGGGCAAATCACCAACTTTAAAATTTTCAAATCTAATATTCGTATTCGCAAATATTGCCTCAGATATTCGTATTCGTATTCGCGAATATCGAAAAATTGATATTACTAACATCACTAATGCGTATATTTATGTACGTATTTTGATATGTGCGATTTCTTCCTTCTATTAATTATTTAACATTTCACTTAAAACAAATCATTAAAATCTTAATGATGTATGATTTTATACTTCCTCAAGGAAAACAATAAGGAAATAAAATTTTTAATGATGTTTTTAAAAATATTGATGACGTATGTACGTATTCGCATATGCATGAATGAAGTCTGTAGTAATCAGGACCATTAAGTCGAATAAAAAATTCGGACCAGTAGTAATCCTTAAATTGGACCATGGCGATTTTTATTTTAACAAATAAACAAAAATTTTGTCACTGATAAAAATAAAAATTCGTTAAAAATATGCTATTAAAGGAATGGATATACTGCTAGAAATTATCTTCAATATTTACTCGTATATATGGCGCTCTATCGTTCGTTCCACTATATAGTTTGTAACCATCTGCTACCAATTTACAATAGGACTTAAGTTCATCTTTCGAGCGAGTTCCTATACAAATTTAATTGGTCGGTTGCTTATGTCAGGATGTCGGAATTAAAAATATCTTTATATTATACTCTAGCTGTGGTTGGACTATAATATATAATTTATAAATTTAAGATTTAAATACTTATTGTTAGTTTAGGAAACATTAAAAATACAATAATGATTTAAAAATAGGTTTTCCTTGCCGGCTGTTCTTCTTTTTCATTTATATTCACCGATTTTGAAGCTGTCTTCATTATTTTACGAAAAGTAAACTTTTTATGTTGTTAAATAAGGAAGTCGTACTAAGTTGCCATTAGCAATTTTTTTCTTATGTGAAAGTAATTTTACCACTAATTGTTTCATGAAAAAAAATTTCATGTAGATTTAAAGAAATAAGCATATTTTTTCATAAAAAAAGTATTTTTAAACCGAGTTTAATAGATTTGTAGAAGTAATTCATATTTTGATATAAAGTTTTATCAACTTCACTTTCTAGGAAGTTGGAAAATACTCTATTGAATTTTTGGAAACAATGAAAATGTTTTTATTCAGAATGACTTTCGTTTTTTATTCTCTAGGATATTATGAAACTCAATAGACGCGATTTCATTGCATTCACAATTAAGTGAAAAAATCTGATTTAGAAAACATAGTTTTTTTTAATGACTAATATCTTTTTTATTATTTGCGGTGATTGCCAAAAAAGGAAAAATAACGTGATTTATTTAGATCAGAAAACATTTCTAATGCATTTCCTTTTCGCAAGTTTGAAATTTAATGTTTTTCGTTTATCTGTGAGAAAGAAATACATTTTGGATATATGTATGTACATACATATATACATATGTATGTATGTATATGTAAGCGCTTGCCCTTGAATCCTTTCGGCAACTGTAGCGGAACTTCTGCACCTAACTGCTGACATCAGATATCTACATACTAACATATATTCTAACACCCTCCGACCTTTTTTCCCCAACATTCTATAAGGTCTGACAAGTAATTGTTCGCCGTCGGAAAAAAGTATGTACATATCACCAGGATTTATGGAACATTAGCTTTATCAGTTCGTTCACATGCGCATATGACCCAAAAGATCTCCGGTTTTAATTTATAACTACATATGTATGTATGTAAGTATGTAAATATGTACAGCTAAAATTGTTAGTTTTTTATTTTATCTAAAGCGTTAAAAACGTAAACCATACTTTTAATATGATGAAGCAGTGACGGAATATGTGAAATTTATGGTATGTACTTATATGTACATACATATACATATGTATGTATATACATACATATGTATGTACATACATACTTATAAGTATACATCCTTACATCATTGAATTTGTTTATTAAAGTTAAACTACATATATACATATTTATTTAACAAGAGTGAAATCAAGCAAGTAAATTTGGTAAACTATTTCAAGTAAAAAAATGCATGCACATACATACATACATACATAAACTTTTACATACTTAACTCTCATTTACTGCAACAAAACCATAACTCAAAAAACCCAATTTTTGGGGTATACATACATAAGTACATACATACATATGTACCATTTGAGTGGAAATTATTACTGAATTTTTCCATTAAGTAGTGTGTAAATTTAAATCTTTAAACTCATTTTCTGTAAAACTAGTTTTTTGAGTTATGACGTTGTTGAATTAAGTGAGCGTTATAAGGTCTAATAAAAAATTATGTATGTTTATATACATACATATATGTACATATTTAAGTATGTATGTATACATATATGTACATATGTACATATGTACTCGTATGTACTAGATACATACATACATACTTACATGTAAAAATTATATGAGAGATGAAGAAATCATCATCTTTAAAGGCAATAAAGAAATCATTTCAAAATTATTGATGTATAAAACGCAATTAAATATCTCCTTTCAGAATATTTTATTTTTTTTTTTCTCAAAAAAATATTACTGGAAAACAAACCTGAAACACCGGCAAAATGATGACCTTAAAAGAACAATTTTAAGAACACTTAGTCATTACATGCAATTCAAGAGCAACAAAAAATGTGTGTAAAATTTAAATTTACACATGTTTACAATGCGAATGAGTTGAACTACAATTTTTCTACGTTATCTTTTTATTTTACATTTCTGGTTGCCGTTTTGTTGTTATTGCTGCTGCCGCTGACTTTTTTACAACCACGAGTAGTAATAAAGAAGCATAAGAAATTTGTGTTTTGCAAGCCTAGTTTATGCTGTTAAATATGATGTTATTGTTATATTGAACATTTAGTTGCTTCTGTCGTTGCTGTCATTCCACTCGTTTTAAGGTGAATTCACCCATTCGTTCTGAACAAAATTTTTGTTGTTGTTCTGCATTAAATTTACTCTCTTTCTCAAAATAGAGACGTCAAACTACATATAAAAAAAATCGTTCGGAACGTTCAGAACGAATGGGTGAATTCACCTTTAACGTCTGTTATACCTGCCAGACAAGCTGTGCTGCTATTGCTGTCGGTGTGTTGGTTTAGGTCGACCACATACTTACATACTTTATGATTTGGGTTGGGTTTGACTACGTAGAATAATGTTGCATTGTATGTATGACATGCATTAGTTCTTGAGTACTTACACAAAGTCGTACATAATGGGTCTCATGCATAAAAACGAGTAAAAGCGCTGAGTTGAGGCATGTGAGCAATTGCTCGTAAGTCGAGTTCGATCACACAGCAACAGCTTTTGCTCAATTTCGTATGCATAAAAATGAGTTCAAACCAATTGCAATTACTTGAGCAAAGGGAGATCAAACGTCTAATTATTATTGAAGTACAAGCATGTCGTCTAGTGAAAGTGAAGTAGAAGTATAATCAAATATTTATAATAAAAGAGAAACTGACGACATTTCAAAATTTTTAGTAGAAAAACTAAAACAAAAATATTTACTATAAAAGGGTCAATTTCTTGCTGTTTGTTGTAGTGAAGTATCGAAAATCTTTACTTCAATTGCCCAAAACACCGTTCTATAATGACACTTTCCCTTGTAAACACTTTGTTGAATGTTTTTTTTTTTATGTCAGATGTTGGGTTCCGGAATGGTGTCATTAGCCATTGGCATATTCCATAGCCCTTATCCCCGATAATTAATGCATTATTTGTTGCATTTTGCATTATTCTATATACCTCGCTGTTTCGTAAGGTGCGTGAGTCATGAACTGAACCAGCCCAGGATATGTCAACGCTTGTAAAAAGTTCTTTCCCATCACAAGTTGCCTGCACACTTATAGAGTGTAAGCCTCTTCTACAAATATACTCATCGCTTTGATTTGTGGGTTATTTAATTTTTATATGAGTACAATCGATCACTCCAATTGCAAATGGAAAGCAATAATTTCCTTCCCATTTCATTTGAGCATCTTTTATCTCATGTGCATCTTTCGGGAATTTTATCCACTCGCTTGCTTTGGCAGATATAAGTTTCCCAACTTCCGCAATAGTTCGCGACACAGTTGATTGATGGACTTCAATATCTGTGGCTATACCATTTTGGAATCCAGGATCTGCACAAAATCTTAAATACAGTCGAATTTTATCAATGCTTCTGAGGGCACCACCACGTGTTTCTTCTGATTCCTCAAAAAAATAATTAGCCAAGCAGCAGATGCTACTATCATCAAACCTATGTATTTATCATTTTATTATTAATTATATAAAGAAATTATTAATTAAGAATACAAACCTGTATAATTTTTTATCCTCACTTGCTAAATTTGTTTTACGCTGTTGATAACATTTTGTATTTCTTTGTGGCACAAAATATTCAGCCATGATTCCTTTTTAGTGTACGCGAGTCAACTATAGGGCATGCTCAACAAAATTTGAGCAAGAGCTCACAAAAGAAAGCAAAAGCTTGTTTTTATGCATATGAAAATGAGCACAAGCTCATCTAACTTATTTCAAACTGAGCAAGACGAGATCAAACGTGAGCAGTGAGTAAAAGCAAATACATAAAATTTTATTATGCATACGACAAGCACCTTTTACTCAAAAAATCGAGTCCGAGCTCAAGCTCACGTTTTATGCATGAGACCCAATGTTTCAAGTGTGTACATGCAGAGCTGCCGGTTAATTGTTGAAGTCGTACCCCAATCAAAGTGGAAGAAATCCCATAATGAAAGAATATTTTGTCATTATATTTTTATTAAATTCATTCTATCTGTAAATCAAAACCATGGATAAAAATAAGACAGGAGTTAAGCGAAATAATTCTAAACGCCAATGAATGAAAGAAGAAATATTGGACCTTATGAATGAGAATATTGAAATATTGTAATGTTAATTAAATCGAATACAATAGAGTCTACAGACAACTATATGAAAGCATAAAGAAGTGGCTTCAAGGAAAAAATTTAGAAATAGCAAACCTTTAATCACTTCAAGACAACTGAAATCTACACAAAAAATTTAAAAAAAACTTGTGGGTTACGAAGAAAACTCGCTCGATCAGTTTTGATAAGCAGTTGTAATGAAATAGTTATACCATAAAAGAGAAAAAAGAAGTATTGGAAGCTTATATCCAACAACTATTTTCAGATTATTCTAGAACGCAAAAATCTGCTAATAAAATCTACAATAACTACCCTATGGAAACTTAAGTGAGAAAAGTCATACAAAACTCGAAAAACGATAAAGCCATAGTTTGTTGCAAGTTACTAAAGGAGTTAATAAACGGTAAATTAGATATTATGCACATGTTATTTAATCAAATCTATAACATTAGAAATTATCGCGATTATTATTTAAAATCTTCTTTCATCATAATTCCAAAGAAAAGCAATAGCAGACGATACCAAGATTATGGATGATATCTTAATGAACCATATCTTTAAAATATTTCTAAAGGTAATCAAATAATGATTGTATGGTAAATGTAAACTATCACTCGTTTGGACTTAATTTAATTTCATGGAAACCAGAGGTTCTATTCTGTACATTTTCTAGTACAAAAAAAAAAAAAAACAGAAATTCAAAAGAACGTTTTTCTAATCGTGTGTTTTATCTTTAAGGAACTTAAAATTGATTTAAAAAGCATCCGATGCATTAAAAATCTGTATTGAAAGCAAGTAGCAGAAGTTCGCGGTGTCAATTTTATTAAAAGTTATGTACTCGTATTTAGCAACAGAAGTGTACATTAGGGCTGCATTTTATCTCCTCTTCTTTTTAACATCTACTCTGATAGAATCTTCCTGCAAGCCAGTGGAATAGTTGAAGTTGGGATCAGAGCCAACGGTCAGTTTATCAATAACATCAGAAGTTATAAACCCGAAAAAACCTATGAATTCCCAAACATTCAATATTAACATCAGGAATTTTTCCTCACCGCATTTGAAAATGAATAGCACACGGTGGTTTTTGGGCAAAGTGTTTGAATACAGGGATGGTGATGGAAATAAGAAGTTTGGAGAAATTTCTGTGAAGCAGATCTCTCTTTAATGGTCGAATGCAAAAGTAGAGAGGGTTTTCAGACAAATTAATTTTCTAAGTCTAAAATAAGAAACAAACTTTATCTAATAATAACAGTTAATTTAACTAGTAGACCGGAGGTCGCAGGTTGGATTCTTGCTGATGACTAGGGCAATTTGTGTTTGTTATCAATAAGGCGAACAATTACTGTACCGCATATTTTATATAGTTTTATAGGTTTGAATTGAAAAAAATTAACTGACAAAAACAACAAGGTTTTTACAAGGTTATTTTATTTGTTTCTTAAGTAGCTAAAGTCAAATTATTTAAATAAAAAACTTACGAATTTCTTGCAAAACAATAAAAATCTATATATTTTATTTTAGTGGACCAATACTCAGGGGATGGATGACCCCTGCTCGTGAAATACATTGTCAAGCTATGTGAAAGTTATGGGAAAGGGGAAAGGTTGAAAGTGACAGGAAAGCCCTCTTATTAACTTCTTTTATTTCTGTTAAAAACTCATGTTTTTGCATTCAATATCGTTTAGCTATTTTTTTCTGTACTTAGTCATTATTAGTGAAGGAATTCTGGCAACACTGTTTATTAAATTTCATATGTGCTAAGTAAAGAGAAATAAATGTAGAAAAACTAGAAAAGTTTATAAGAGTTTATACTCGAATGTGTATGTGTAATATGTAAGTATATGAAATTATTTGATGTACAAAAGGAAGAACATAATTAAACTAGTTCGTGTAGATGGAAAATGTACTGCACTAAGCAGTAACAACCAAAAATAAGAACTTTAAATAACCGCAGCGGTCTTTTCAATAATTTGTAATGTTACACATACTTTGTCAGTTTGCTATTTTGCAACTCGCTATTGACTTAAATTTCTTTAATTTAATGCTAACTGGAAATGTTAAATAAATCAAAGCTAATATATGTACATATGTATGTACATATGTATATATGTAGAGCAATCGAAATTACATCTTGGAAATAAGTATGTCTAATAATATTAAAAAGCATAATTACTTCAAAATAGTCGTATATGTTTGAGTTTTCACAAAACTGCAAGCTATTTTCGTACCCTTTAACTAATTACATTTTCTGAAATCGCTGGGCTTACAATTTTTACCATACAATGTTTGATTGTTGGTGCGAGAACTTTAAAGTTTTATGCTTCAGTTATGGCAACCTTCAATTTTTTTATGAAATAAGCTCTGAAATATTCGAAGAAATCAATATTTGGATTTAAGAAGAAACCAACAAAAATCATCAAAATATAGTGATGTACGAGTAGAAGTTCTTGAAGTTTCCTAAAGTAAAATCAAAAGGAGGTGATTTATTATTTTAATAATTGAATTCAATGCTCTGAAGAAAACGAAAATGGTTCTCTCCTTTTTATATGTAAGTACTTACATATGTACATATGTATATTCGAACGTGTATGTAAGTAATTATGTTTTGTTATGAACTTTTAATGCAATAAATCGATCAAGAAATAAAATAATTTTATATCCATGTTTCATATGTATTTATAAAAATGTGGTTAAGTTTCATATACAATATACATATGTACGTATGTTTGTAAGTATTTTTATAGGAAACGATAATATTCAAAATTTTTATTCGAATATTGCCACAAACGTATTTTCTCAACATCCGTGCCCACAAATCGTTATACAAGCGAGGGCTTACTACATACATAAATACTTACATATATACATATATTTTGAAGTAGATGTTCTTCAATAAACTTTGTTTATATTAGAGAAGTTTTACTGCAGTTGGCTGTGTTATGGCTTTTTTTAATGAAAATTTATTCTCAAACTTTTAACTGCTCACCGAAATGCGTTATCGATAATAAGGACTAGTTCTTCGATGCAAATATTCGTCCTTAGAAATAAAACATATTTGCCTAAAAGGAAATGGACACAATCAGTGCGTCGAACGTAATTTGTCGAACTCTGCGATAGGTTTACTATTATTTTTAACATATGTAAGTAGAGTGACCATTTTAGTTTTATTTTATAAATGTCTTAATAAATAAAGCCACTATCATATTAATTAAACAGTTTCTAATTTTAATAATACAATTTTCTTTTGAGTTATTTTTGTTATCATTATTTTCTCTGCTTTAATTAATGTATCTTTTTTTAAATATACATATGTATATGGTCACACTACGTGTAAACAAAAATTTACTTACGAGTGAAATTATTAATGCAAATTGATGAAACTTGACTATGATTTAACCCCAAATGGATATCAGTGAATTGATAAGAAAAAAATTAATATTGTTTAAAAAAACATTTGAAAATTATTTAAAAATGCAAAGAAACAAAACAGGAAGGCAAAGGGCCAAGCAAAAAGCCTGGGCGAGGATCGGTAAAACTTATTAGTGTAATAAACGAGCTGCCAAACTTTTTTCCAGTATTTGCTCAGTCGTTCATTAATATTCACAGCAAATATCGTTGCCTTAAGGAATTGCTCCTCATTTTCTGCCTTAAAATTATTTTTTATCTAATAAGTCTTATATACGCCCACCATCTCCTCTTTGCTCTATGGTTTATAAAAAAAATATAACTACATAGCCAACCAGAGTATTTAAAAGAAATTGTTTAAAAATTTACCAGTCTGTACAATTTCTTGGATTATTTATATTTACAACATGATATTTTTCATGATAAACATATGTACTCATATTGCATGAAATTATTTTATTTGCCAACGTTGGATTGCAGTAAGTTAAATGGAATAAGGAAAACGTCATATCCTACGAGTTCTTATTGTTGTTCCCTGCTTCGTTGCATTATTTTTCAGATAAAAAGTTTAATGCAACAAATTTCATGAAAAATTTCATTCCGTAAATCAAATCATTTATCATTAATTATGACTTTTTAATTTGATTATTATTAATAAAATAAAAAATACTAACCAATATATCAGCCGGTTATTTAAAATTGGGAAAAATCCAGTCGGTTATTTATACTATCAATCAAATTATCTTTTCGTTATGAAGTAAATAAAATACATGTAATTTATTAGTTAATAGATTCCTGTTTTGTGACTCAATATACTTTCTTAATGCTTATATAAGGATTATAAAAATTTCATATATCAGATTTTATATGGAAATTTGTTTTAAAAATCTTTTAAAAACCTTCAATGAACTATTATGAATGAGGCCGATGGTATATGAATATGACTTGAAAATAAAATGACAAAAACTTAAAAATCTAAATGATACCAAAATATCCGGCCTATACATACATATTTCATTTATATGCATTAAATAATTCGAATGAAAGTTGTCTTTTCATTACTGGAATATCTATTCAAACAAAGAATTAATTTTTTGTAAACTAGAAAAAAGATCTTGAACTTTGTGTTTGTTGTTTTTTTATATATAAGTTTCGGGTTTTTTTAATTCATTTTGTTGGATTTATTGTCATTTTTGAACTACTTCTACTGTGATAAAAAAATCTCAGTTTTTTTCAAAACAAGCTTTAAGGTAAAACATAAATTAATTCCAACAGTGGACAATAAAAAATCAAAACTTAAGTATATGTATAGTATGTCCACAACTTTAAATTACTTTCCGCAAAGGAACATGTAATTCAGATGATTTAAAAACAAATTGTTGCAGTTTATTTCACTGTACCTGTAAACGTAGTTTTTCGTGTCGCAGGTAGCATTTGTTATTTTCCAACATTTAGTTGGATTTCGTTTTATTTTTATGATCTCTGCAAAGCTACAATAAGCTAGAAAAATATTTATTTTTTTATAATTATTGTTGCTTTCCTAAAAAAACAATTTGAAAGAATAGCAGGGAATATTAAAAAAATGCTTTTATAGAGGTCATAAGCTAATGTAAATAAAATATTAATGTTTTCATAAGAAAAGAAACAAGAAATTCTGTCATTTCTTGTTCTCAACAGAAGAAGCTTTTTGCCGGTGTTGTACTTAGCATATTGCACTAATTACATTTGTAATTAGCGCCAGTTATAAAACGGCATTATCAAATCCACTTTTGAAATGAGTCCATCCATTTATTGTTTGCATATGCGTCTATACATTAGAAAACGAACACAATAAACACATGTATGTATGTACTTATGTGTGTATATGCATACACCACAAACGAGTACACATATTTAACACTTCGCATTAAGAAAATCCTAAGAATTTATTTATGTTAAAATGCCATAAAAAGCATGTATTGTATACAATATAATAGAGATAAGTTCATTTTAAGTGCCTATTCCCTATAAATGTTTATGTATTCCATACATACTTACATTAAACAGAGTTTAAAATAAAAACAAATGCGAAGAAAATGCACTATAGGGCAATAATGGCAGCAATCTTTAAGTAAACATTTTTATTACAGAAATTGTATGTTTGTAGAATCCTCAAATAAACAGTGGGAACATGTTGTTTTTAGATTAGACAACTCTCTATTAGTCTATTATTAATAATCGATATGTTCGAATTCCAAAGGGGGTTATCAGATTTTTTCCTTCATTGCCAAAATGGTAATAAAAAATCGGCAAAAGTGGGAAAAAAATGTCCAAGTTTTTCAAGAGAAGATCGCCAAAAATCACCAGAAAAAATTCCTTGCTTGGTTTTTTGATAAAATGTGTGCAATATTATTCACAAAACTCATTTCATAAAAAGCAACACAAATATATAAAAAAATAAAATCAAAATGTGTCCTTATTGACATATGTACATACATACGTATGTATACAAAGATAAAAATATTCACATTTGTTTTAAATTAAAATCTCGTTTCATTTTACTGTTTTCGGTATTGCAATTAAGTTTTTTGTCGTGTTTTCGGCTCAAAAAACGTATTGCAACAAAAGTTATTTGCTTTCATATAATTAGTTATTCTAATTAAGGGATCTTAAAAGTTCATACTACATTTTGAGACGCGAACGAATTTCGGTATAGTTCGTTATTTAAATTAATCTTTCTACGCAAGCGTTGTTACTTGCCATAATCGACATATTAGCAGCGACCAAAGTTATTTCTTTAAAATGAAGTACTCGCCCAATCGCTGCAATTATAAACGCGGTACCAAAAAACAAAAGAAATTTTAGTATTTCATTCTTAAAATAGTCTTTCCAATTGAAGCGATAACATATTAACGTATCTTGAATTACATAAAATTTGTCTTATATTTTCCATTTGAAAATTATTTCAAAATCTTAAAAGCTTCAATTTTAAAAAGCTTTTACATAAATTTTGGGCATGAAATTTTAACAAAAAAAAAAAAACGTCGGGAATCGCTCAGGAAATGTTGAATGACGTTAACGACGATCCAAATTTGCTTAAAAGGGTCATAACTGGTGACAAATCATGGGTATATGGTTATGACATCTAAATCAAAGTCCAATCATCCCAATGGAAGAGCCAAGGAGAGCCAAGACCAAAAAAGCGCGCCAAGTTTGATCAAATGTCAAGGTTTTGCTCACTGTTTTCTTCAATTACCGTGCATCATGAGTTCTTGCCACATGGTCGTACGGTTAATAAGTAGTATTATCTTGAAGTTATGCGCCGCTTGTGGAATTGTGGAAAAAATTCTTGGCTTTTGCATCACTATAATGCACCTGCTCACTCGTCATTACTTGTTCGTAATTTTTTAGCCGAAAAGAATACCGTAATAATGCCTCAGCCACCATATACACCAGATTTGGTCCCCTGCGACTTTTTCCTGTTCCCAAAATTGAAGAGATCCATGAAAGGACGGCGTTTTACGACGATTAAGGAGATAAAAACCGAATCGCTGAGAGAGCTCAAGGTCATATCAAAAAGTGAATATCAAAACTGCTTCGAGGATTGGAGAAGATGCTGGCACAAGTGCATTATATCTAAGGGGGAATACTTTGAAGGGGACAAACAGAAATTAACGAATGAATAAATATTTCTTGAGAAAAATGAAAATTCACATTTTCTATTGAACGAGGTCTGTTCATTTTGAAATGTTTTCAGATCCAATTTTTCAAAATAACTATCGGCGATAATTTATTAAGTAGCCATTATACATCACTGCTATTTTCTTAACAGCATAAATAATGTTGAAATTGCTTAAACGTGAAAAAAGCAGTAGTGAAAAAAACAACCGTTATATTGCATATAAAATATGTAAATAAGTATGCAATATGCTTTGGACACTAAATATTTTAAGCTGTTGGTCGAAATAGTTAGCGTGTTGACTACAAAGCAAATTATGACTGGGAAGGCGTACGTTATCGATCCCTGTTCAGATCAAGTCATCAACATCATACATTTTTCCGATATGCATTAATGTGGCATTGGGTAGTTGTTATTGAAGTGGCACTCTATATCTAAATTTTCACATTATTTATTTATTATTTTTAGTTTTATTATTATTTTATTATTATTACTACTGTTATTATTATTATTACTGTTATTATTATTATTACTTATTTGAAAAAATATCTGGATATGTTGATTTTGGCTGACAATATTATATTCAGATCAAAGGACTGATATGAAATCCAAATTTTTTATATGTAACAAAAATTTTAGAGCTAATTGAATTTTAATATTGAAATTATATAGGCATATGCCTAGCTAAGCCAACAACAAACAATAAAATATTAAAATAGTTATTTTGGAGAATATCTCGAATAACAAATTTGATAAATATTAATATTTTTTTTAAATATCTTCTTCCAAGATTCGATATAGAACGAAATATATTTCATTTTTACATATTTATAAAAAATTAAACTACTCTTTTTATAACATATAAATTGTATGCTTAGTACAATTTAAACTTTTTGTTTGTATATTTGTTTAATTAATAATTTCAAAAAGTCGTGTTTAATTTCTTTGTTTGTTTAACTAGAAAATCTATTTAATTGAAATTATAAATAAAAATATAATAATATAATATAATAAAATAAGTTCGAAATTTTCCATATCGTTTGCTATACTATGCCCCATTTTAAAGCTGCAGTGGTGATATTGCTACTTACGCAAAAAAAGATCACGCGAAAGTTGAATAATACATATAAGGCCTTAAATCTTTTGGCAGTAACGTAAAAGCTTCCGAAAAACAATACGTTGTTCGAGTCGACAAAAATCTATTGATGATAAAATCCATGTTAGTGTCACCTACAGAATGGCTATTCAATGTCTATGACTGCAATTTTGATACCTTTTATTTCATCCAATAACAATCATCACACAAGTCACCAATTGTCTTGTTTGTAATAACAAAATTATATACATATGTATGTATGTACATATGTAGATATTTTCAATTATATGCACAAATATTCCTCAAAATTTAATTGCACTAAAAACTATCGCTCAAATAACAACTTCCTGTAATCGAAACTAAATATTTAAATGTAAACTTACTTGCATTGTTTTGCTATCTAAAGTAGGTGTCACTTAACCCACTGTGTAATGTGAAGCTATGAAAGGGATTGTATGTGCCTGCTTTCCAGCGAATTGCAAAGGAAAACTAATAAAAAAGTAAGACATACATAAACCATAAAGAAACAAAACAGGAAACATTATAATTTTTCGCAGTCGTTTATATTTGCGTTTACAATTATTTAGTTGTCTGTTTTCCATTTTTGCTCTTTGATGTCGACTACAAAACGCAAGAGATAAAAATACAAAAGCAAATATGAAATAAAAATTAAAGAGAGAAACGAATCTAAATTGTTTTTAGATATACAAAAATAAAATATAAATAATAGCAGCATTATTGGACATTAATGAACAAAATTTATAACACAGTGCTAAAAAGAAATGTTTATAATCATGCTCGTACTTTTAGAAGAATTGTATGCAAAAGAAAATCATTAGATTGGAAAAATTAATTTCCACTTCTTTCAAATAAAGAACACATTTACTTGGATAAATAAATGAAAGTTGTATGAAATTTTTTCGTTTAGTGGAAATACACACACAAAAAATAATGAACTAAACTTTTTTGAAAATTTACTCAATTCGAGGCCAAAATAGTTGCCCTACGGCGGCGCCAAGGCAATTTTAGTGACAAAAAAAGTCTAGCTAATATTAGCAAAAAGCTGCACATAATCCACAAAATTTTACATTAGCCCAATTCACAATCTTGTGCATTTGAGATAGGAAATCCGTGCGGTACTTATTAGATATTTGCAATTAATTGTGAACGACTAAATAATTGGCTTCAAATAATAGTTGTTTGCTTTTTTAAGAGAAGTAACACTCAGGCAATTAATGCCTACCACTTAAAGTGTTACTTCTTTTGCAAAGGAATAGTGTAAAGATGACAGATGGTGAAATGAGGAGAGAATTTAATATTTTTTTCCAACTCTACTATTGTGCGTTTGTGATTTCTCTTACTTCTATTTTCTGCGCTTCTTGAACATAATCTGATATATTACTTGGTCCATTTTTCATGTGGTTAATCCCTTTATATACACTTTTAAGTTTGGTTATTTTCAATTAATTTTTTTCCATTTCCTTTTTATGTGTCTTTTGTTATTGCCAGGTGTCAGTTTGCAATTAAGTGTTGTGTACGTAGAGCAAATATAAACTATGCTTTCAAGTGTTGCATACACATACTTATACAAAGGTGTAGAATGTGCAAACTCGTATATTTTTTTTAGTGTAGAGTAAAAATATGCTATACCAGTTTGCAAATGCCACGATGCAAGAACATTTGCAACACATAGTGACTTTGGCTGTTAAGTTTAGTATAATTAAAATTTAACTATTAGTAAGCTTTTATTAATTTTTTAAGTCCCCTATACGAGAATAATTACAGAATTACTATTTTATAAGCTACTCCTGCAACCTTGTGCTTCGTATTTTAACACTCGAACCACTTGCCTCCCGAGGAGTTCTATACTAATAACAATGGAATGAATTATTTCAACTAGAAGAGTAAATATAAATAATATGCTAGTTTTAAGTTCTTTGAAAAGAGCTGTTTTGTCCGTAGTTGGTAAGATTTTGAAAACTTTTCTGAAATTGCAGCAAGGCATAAACTTTCAAAAATTAGTTTCTTAATTCTAGGAAAGTAATGCAAAGTTAGGGAAAAATATGAACTACAATTAAAAACAATCGATTTACATTTATTATGTACGAAAAATGTTAATAATATAGCTATTTAAGAGCAAAACATTTCTTAGACATAATTTATTTCTTGTTTTAAAAATGGCTTGAAAAGAAATTATAAAATTCAATTTTTTATTCTAAATTTAGTATGTCATTTGTCATCAAGTAAGTAATTGCAACTCTATTTTTTTATTTTGAGTTCACTTAGTTGTCGTGTTAACATGAGCCTATTCGAACGCAATAGAATTTTATATTTTTCGAAAATAATTTTTCAGAAAAATGTATTTTTTAAATAAATTTTAAGCTAAAACATCGATCAAACTCTAAACCTAACCAGCTCTTAATCTAAAATAAAGAATTAAATTGTTGAAAAATTTTGTTTTAATAATTGGTTTCAGTTAATTAACCCATCCTAGGATTTTGTCATACACTGGTGATAGATTCCTTTCATACAAATCTGATAGAAGTCGTGCGGCTACCACCAACTTAAAATCTGCTCATTTGACTTGGTGTGTTGTTAGTCCGCTTCCCTCAATTGTATTTTGGAAAATTATAGAATTGTAAAATTTCTTAAAATAGTGAAGAAATTATTTTTGTAATTTTTTTTCAATCTAAATAGAAACTCTCGCACAATATCAAAACTTTTTCTTCGCAAGAAAGTACCGAAAACCTGTGTATGAATTTCTCCAATTATAGATCTATCGTCATCTTCAAACATATATACATACTTGTACATACATACTTATGTGTAAGTATACATCGTTCAGATGTCAGTGTCAAAAGCTGTTAAAATTTACATAAATTACAAGATTGTAACACAAGAAAATACATAATAATAATAATAATAATAATAATAATAAAATTTATAAAGTATATTTCTTTAAATAAATAAATAAAAATGAACGACTTCCAGATAATCTCTTTAAATCTTTTAAACTTTTTTTACGCCTTGTGCTATTCAAAATATGATTTAAGCTTTTACATAAAAAGGGAAAGATTTTTCAACTTCCTGGTCTAAAGGGTGCATTAGGAAAATGCAGAGATGTTCTGCAAAACAGTTCTGTTTCAAGACTGTAATAATCAGATCAAAGGTTAATTATAAAACTTATTGATCTTGAGGTACGATAAGAGTACTAAATATATGTACATATGTATAACTTAAAAACTTACCATTCACATGTTAGCAAACAGTCTCCATGGGAATTTTCGCTAAAGTAGAATTGTTATGTATACTGCCTCCTCCGCCATTTATTGTTGAATTAACAACGGAAGTGTTTTGTGTTGTTTCGCCACCGCACGCACCCATAGAGGGTAAACCTTGTGAAGACGAAGAATGCTGCACACCATTGGTGGTGTTTGTTATTTCTCCACGAGAACGCGGACAACAGAATCGTTTGCAAGCTGCCCAAACTTGTGGCTGACAGCCAACTACAAGGAAAATAAATACACCTTGTAGAGCATTAATGAGATCGGTAGCGAACCACCAACATTGTGGACCACCAACAATCCAAGATAAAACATCCACAATCCAGGTGACACCCATCACTACTACTAACTTAAGACACACCTTTCCTAAGGCCGTCTTTTCTGTAGTTGACTTGACATCGTCGCGCTTCCACAGTCCACAGGTTAATTGATGTGTGGTCGATACGAAAAGCATTATGTTGATAGACAAAAGTATGCCTATTGGCCCAAAGAAATAGGCGAAAATCGATAATCTTTCGCCACTAAACCAGCAATTGCTTTCGCCGAATCCCGGTCTCAAAAGGGACGACTCCGGTATAAGATTGACACAGGCTGCTATGGTTGCAATAAGAAGTGGTATTCCCCAGGCATACGCTGAGTAAAGCCGCAGTCTTATAAGCTCTTGGTTTCGTTCGAGAGAGCTTGGACGGAAATCTCTGAATGTCCACCAAATATTGAAACACATTGTGTTTAGCCAGAAAAAGGCAGACAAAAAGAAAAAGTGCATACAACTTGCCACCAAATTGCAAAGAGCTTCATGTAGAACCAGACTTTTCGATAGCTGAATCCAGGATAACATTAACTCTGCTATAAAAAGGCAGAAAACATAGTATATTTGACACCTCCAGTGCAATACGTGATGAACCGAAGGCATTAAATAACTGGCTACTAAAGTGGCTGCCAAAAACACCACTGAGATGACTAGACCAAAACTTAAAGCAGCATTTTGTCGCCTATTGGAGTCATTATTGAAATCATCTGCTTCCGAACCAAAGTGATGTAAGCAAGCAAATATTTTTAATGAACTGTTTGTTCGTAAATACTCCAAGCAATAATCGCTAGAAGTGAGATTTAATTTGTGTGTGGGCAGATGCAAATGACCCGATTCCTTATATAATTGCGAACTTTCCCAATCGCCAGCAATGGCAAAGGTCGTAGAACCTGTCTCACACTTAGGAAAGCCATAGATGGTTTGAAACTCACTTTCATCCAATTTAGACACATTCAATTTTCTTTTATGTCCGGCGTCTATATGACATTTTTTCATTTCATCATCGTAGGCTCCATGCTGGCCACAACACTTTTTAAGTTTGAGTTCGGGTAGGTTATCCTTTGATTTTGGAAAGCAAACCAAAGCAGCCTGCTGATCCACACAATAACGTGAGGGCGGCAGTGATATGGCTCTTTCTGGCAAAAATAGAGAACCATTGGAAAATAGTACTATATTGTGATTTCCCGTTATCAATTCTAGATCATCAACGGTACAAGTTACTTCATCTTCCGAAGAATTTCCTACGATTTCATTAATATTGCGAGCTCGATTAATTGGAAAAATATTATCCTCGAAGGTTATAAATTTCGGAGCAGTACCCGGCGGTTCATGATGCTTTTTGCGATTTATTAAATATATCAAAGGTATCCAGAGTTCAGAACTACCCGCTACGCAGTTTTTTGATTTGTCTAAATATTCGCCAAATGAACAGCACTTATTAAGAACAACACGTGGTGGTGGCCGCCGTTGGGGTGGTGAGTTCGTTGCAATTGGGGTGGACGTTACTGATGTAGTGGCAGACAATAAGTCTTGAGTTAAATTCATGTTTGCTGTCAAAATCTGAGCATTTTTTGATACAGTAGCAGATGCTAAATTCTCATCAGCTAGTGGTGGTGGTGTCATCAGAAATAACAGAGCTGAGCAGCCGGGTAAAAATTTTAATTGTATCATGATTATGAACATGACAAACAATACATGATGAGATAATCCAATTCCTTTCGGTGGCCTCATGTTTTTATTTTTATTATTATTTTTTGTGTACTCACACATTTTGTTTTTGTTGCCGTTTGTTGCATTTGAAAATTCATTCATAATTTTCTTTTACATATTTTTTGTGTTATCACTGATTAAAACTTTTGTTTTATTAATATTCCCATAAAAATTTTCTTCTTTAATATTTTTTTTGCTAAAATAACACATTGATGATTGTAATTATACCAGTGAAAATTTTCCTTATTTTATTACACTCAACAAAATTAATTTAAAGTCACACGTTTAAATTTTGAATTTTTTAATAATTAAATATTATTAGCGTATGTATGTTTATGTATGAAATATCAAAGTATAATATAAGTATGTACATACACATATTTTTTTAATAAACTAATCGTTAAATAAAAATTAATTAATTAATTAAACATAAAGTGAAAATCTATAAAACCAAGCAAGTGTATTGTGCTAAAATATTATTAAATTAATATAGCAAAATTCTATTTTGCAATTAAATCTTATTGATGAGGAATATTTATTATACAAGATTTAGCTAGAAGAATTAACATATGTACATCCATATGCATAAGGTGGTGCAAGAGTAATGTCATAATTTGAATTGACTGGCATTTTTGCAGATGGCTTCAAATGTCAGTTCTTTTAAATTTATGATATAAATATATAGAAAATTAGTTGTCTATAAGCCATATAGCGATATGATTATTTCAGATTTCACATATCTTCTGTCTGTTGTTCTGACATTATCAAATTATGTCATTACTTTACACCAACCTGCCTATATTGTCCTAAGACCCTATAAGCAACCAAAGAATTTAATATTATAAATCCCTATTCAGAGATGGACAATTTGTGTATGAGTCAACAAAGTTCTTCAAAGAAATTTGGGTTTACGAAATGCTAAGGTGGAATTATTCGATTCGGTGAATTTGCATTGTTTGAACTCTACATTATATATTTTACAATTATTGTATCTATGACCAAGAAGGGGGTAAATCATCGCCTTAAAAACCTGAAGCCAAGAAGACAAGAAGAAGAAGGTGTTCTGCACATTGTCAGGTTATTGTGCGTTTCAAGTTACTTAAAAAGCGATTGCCGATGTCCCTCCTCTATCAGGAATAAGTTCATTGTTGTTCCTGCGCAATACAGAAATCGTCTTCACAGAGACCGAATTTCCAAATCTCAATTTGACCGAGTATACTCTGCCAGCACTCAAAAGCAGTATATACATATGTACATGTTAGTTTTGGTCTTATAGTGGTGCTGAAAGACCAGTAAATAATTCTTTTTTTATCACGTTGAAGCTTACCTGGAAATGAGTGCGTGCTTTTAAAAACAAACTTTGTTTTTGCGTTCTAATTTTAAGAATATTTTTCATACGAATTCAATTACAATTGACAGTATTATATCATTCATTATATAGGTTGAAGGTTGAAGGAATCATTTTAATTGGTGATTCCTGTGCATTTACAAGCATACTCATTAGATATTGGCAGAATGCTTGATAAGTTTACTGGAAGTATAGAAGATACGCTTTTTCCAATTAAGGTGCTCCATCAATAATGACTACGAGATATTGATTTACTCTGAAACCTCGATTGCAAACCTTTTATTATAAAATATATAAAAATTCACATAAAATAAAAGAAAGCGAATATTGAATTGCAATTTTCAAAACTTTTACTACATTGGCAAGTGAAAGTTTATTAATTAAATTCATTTTAAAAACATTAGATCAAAGTTATTTTATTTTTTATTATAGCAGCCAGAACTGTCATGTTTGTTCCAATGCTTTTTTTTAGTAAAGTACTGGGATATGTAGACAAGTACCTGGTAGACAAAGAGAGACGTGATACCACCAATGAAAAATGCATTGATGGTTTTTAGAGAATAATAAAATAGAGAGTCTTTAAGTTTTATGTAAGTTATTGTTCTGAAAGAGGATATCATATTTATTGAAATGGAATTTCTATAAACTCATTTAAATAATAAGCCGGTTAACAATATCAAGTATCCCTCTGGTTTTCCATATCACAAACTACTTATTCTAAGCTACTTTTTTAATTTATGTCTCTCTTAAAAGTACATTGGTATGAGCATACTAATCAAACAGTCATTGGCCAACTTAGTTCTTATAATTCTAATCAGCTAAAAAAAATTTATAAGAAATCTTGTGCAAGTGAACAGATACAAAAAATATGGTTACTTGCTTAAAAGTACTGAAATTAATTGTAATTTACACACTAGGTGCCATAATTCTAATATCCTGAAAACAAAAATAAACAAATATCCGAAGGTGTGTAGCCTCTGAAGACAAATGCCTTGTTTGCTATTGTTCGCTATCTTCTCTTCAAAAATGCCCATAGGTGCTTTCTTTTTCGGTGCATTATACAACAACCAAGCTTATCGGCTTCAGATGTCTGTTTTGTGTCGTTATCACATACCTACATATAAAAAATAAAAAGCGATAGACAAGACAAACCCAATTTTTCAACAGTCTCTTTTATACTCCTGTTTAGTATGTCTGAATAGGCATTCCCAATTGTATTAAAAATTCCCTACTCCTTCAACTATTTTAATTATCTAAAAGAATTGAGAGCAGGATCTAATACATTTGAATAAGTAGTCTTACATATTGCTTATTAATTTCAATGTTTTCACATCTTTAGCAAAACGTTACCAAATGCAATCAAATTGTTCAACATTATAGCAGGCATAAATTCAGATTTTATTACTATAGATTAATTTATTGATATAAGTACATACATATATTTTTTATTTTCTTCTTGTTACTGAATATATCATTTATAATATGCATTATTGTGTGAGTGGTACATTATTTTCAAATAAAATTTGGGCAAACTTTTACCTGCACAAGTAACTGTCACTATCTTAAATGCAATTATCTAAATTTGTATGTATGTACATACATGCAGTATGTACCTAAGTAGAAACGGGTGAAGTGTAAGGATAAAATGCATGTTATTTTTGAGATTGGTTTGTGATTTTTATGTTTCAAAAACAGTTGAAGAGCACTTAACAAAGGATTTTGAATAATAATTAACAACCAAAAAATGTTTAAATGGATTTATCTTATACGTTGAGGTTCTTATGCATTCAGTAAGCTTAAAAGATGAAATTGCATAGGATTTTGAAGATAAAAACACAAAATGGAAATTTTGTGCACATAATTAGTAAAAGTTAATAAACAGAAGCCTAAATCAAAACATTTATTCCAATGCATATGGATGAGAATTAGTTTTCTTAGATATAAGTATGTACTTATTTTTGCTGAAGTTAATAAACATGGAATATACTATGAATGTAAATATAATACACATGCATACATATGTACTTATGTATGTAAAATGTTGACCGCGGTATCTACATACTTATATTTGTTTAAAATAAAACGTGTTCCAGAGTATAATAAAAAACATGCAAAGCGACTTTAAATTATTTTCATGGAGTGTAAAATGCATTGTCTGCATATTTTTCTTTAATTTTCCTTCTGCTTACGTTTCTTGGTTAAAAACAGATTTTGCTTTGATATATTACTGAAGCTTGACTACTTCATTACAAATTCCATTGTTTTGCAATTGGTTATAATTTCACTATTTATTTCTTCAACTTTTATAAAATTTTCATATTGTGTGCTTCACATTGTTATAGTTGCTATTGTTGTATTACTCGTTTCAAACTTCAATAACACACTCTATTTTGTTTGTCTTTCTTTACTTCACTTCTGTTGTGTTTATTATTGTGGTTATACATGCACACATAGAAACACATTCTTTTCTCATTATTCCTTTTTAGTCTTTTTTCTCTTTTGCCTATAATCTAGACAATTGTAATGAAATATCATCTTTATATATGTATCTTTTATTTGTTTAATTCATTTGTAAAATTCTTTTTAAGATAAAATACACGAACAGCATAAACTAAGATAAAAAAAATTTTTGTAAAAATTAAACAATATGCCAGAAAGTTTGTATAAAATAACAAAAAAATGTGTTTGTTTAACACAAAAACCGACCATATTATTATTTTTATTCAAAAGCGTCGCAATCTGCCCGTCGTCATACGCGTTCAAACAGTAAATTACTTCTGTTTTCTCTTAAGTGTTGGAAGTGCTTTGCAGGCTGCTGCTAGTGTAGTAAATTAGTTAGTGTGAACAGTTGCATAAAATGGTATTATGCACAAAATATTTATGCATATAAAGAGAGTGAGTGTTATATTTCAAACGAGTATAAAAGAGTAAACTGAGAGGTAGTGATGTTAATTGTTTGTTTACAACAATAAATTAATGTTTGTGTATAATAAACGATCGAACACAGGAGTACGTTAATTTAAAAATACTTAACTAATTTTTTTCAATATTTAATAAAATAAATACTCGTTCGATTGCTGCATTGAGTTTGTTATTGTTGATTGATACTGGTATTAAAAAAAACATGTATACATATACATATGTATAAGTATGTGTAGATATATTGGATGTTGCATTGCATATTGCATATCGAGGTGTGATTTATTATTTTATATAAAGCTCATTCGTACTCCTTATTCAAATTGCATCGTTAAATACAACCTTGAGTTTTCCAAAAATATTTTATTGTTGCAAAGCAGTAGTTGTTGATATGAAAAAGAATTGATCTCTAGAAAGAAAATATGTATGTATGTATTATATATATAACACTTATTTAATTTGTGATAAAGTCATACTTATGCAAAACTAAAAGTCATATACCTACAATATCGTATTTGTATTGATTCCAAATGTGAATTTTGGTACATTTATAATTAAATGCTAATGTATAGCCACATGTTGGCACTGCAATATCTGTATGTATGTATGTGTATTTTTTATTGATTTTAAAAGCGCTTATTCACTTTCAATTTTGTAATACATATTTGATTTTTGGAGAACTTGAATATTTTCAATATGAATCTCTGCATATTAATTCATACATACTTACATATACATACATACATATATAAAAATGAGTAGAAATTCTAATAAATCTTTAAATTTTAAAATTTTTCCTAATCAAGTATTCTATATTAAGAAAAATAGGAACGTTTTGTTTTTAAAACAATAAACTAAATGCTGAAAATATAGAAGATATAGTAAAAAGCCATTTCTATTTTCAATCATGATCACCATCGACGTCATAATTATTTACTATCTACATACCTATGTACATCGTCGCCAACGTGATAAATAAAATACATCAATTTTTTCTTTTAGTTAAATCGAAAATAAACAAATATTTTAAGAATTTTTTTCAATTTCAAATTTTAAATAAATAAAAGAGCAATTTCGTTTTATTTTTTAACGCAAATAAAAAGACGAAAAAATATTGTTTTTCATGATTTAAAATTTAGCCGAATTGAATAATTTATTTACGTTTGTATTTTTAATTGATACCTACTTAAGATTTTGAAATGATCATAAACATCAGAGATTTACAAGAGTGATGAACTCATATTTTTATCTTTACTTTATTTATTTTATTTTATTATTTTTTTTTTTTTTTTGCAAAAGCAAAGAAAATTTTTTATTGGAAAAATAATAATAAACTTCACATTCGCTTTGCTATGAAATTAAAAAAAAGTTAACAAAATATTTTAAAAAGAGACACATACTGTGTGCATATCCCCATAAATTTAGAACAAAATTGCTAATGGCTTACGGCCTTTTCCTTGTTCCTTCCCATCTTTTCCACTTTAAAAAAATTTTTTGAATACAAATTATTTTGTTTCTGGGAATAAGAAGAATTATATATACATATTTACATATGTATGTATGTGTGTCATAAAATGTAAATAAATTGCGATTTCTTCTTTAATAGGACACTTGCCCTTATAGATATGATCTGTGATGACTTGTTTGGTTTGAGCTTAGCTCACATAAATATTAAAGTACAGAGAGGTTATTTTATAATTAAAGCTTTAAATTTTTTAATGCATTAAAAGGAATATCTAATACTGTTTTCTTCTTAAGACGTGAATATAAATTTTCTCCTTGGTATTTTTTCCGTTGTGAAATTTCAAACGTCACTGCTGATATTTCCAATCCTTATCCCTGATGTCAAATTATATCCAAAAGCTTACAAATGATGTGTTTTCAGATATGAATATAGACAGGCAGATAAATATCAAACAATATTCTTAATTGATAACTAAAGAGTGATTTTTTAAGAAAGGAGTTAAATAGCACGATCTAGGCGACCAATTGAAATAAATTGTTCCCATACGAGAAATAAACTGTTCACCGAATTCGCTTCGCAATTGGGCCATTGTTTCGCGTGCTGTGAAGCATGTATCAATGTCTTGTTGAAACCACATATCAGCCAAGTCCAGTGCTTCAATTTTGGGCAAAAAAAAATTAATCATCGCACGTTAGCGCTCGCCATTCACAGTAACGTTCCTACCTTCGTCGTCTTTAAAAAAGTACGGTCCAATGATGCCACCGGTCCATTATCCACACCAAACATTGCATTTTTTGAGCTGCATTGTCAGTTCTCCATGAATTTTGATTAAAAAAATTCAATCATTTGCAAGCGTTGTTCGTTTGTAAGTCGATTCATGGTTGAATTATAGACCAAACTAAACATGTTTAACAGTAACATGCTCCACGAAAACAGCTGAGCTGCCAAAAACAGTGTTTCCAAAAAGAAAGTTGCTAAAAAAATTACTCTTTACTATCTATCATCAATTTGTATATGTATATGTATGTACATATGTATGTACTATATAATGATGATTTGGTTAGCACCAATAAGATATCAACATACATATGTACAGCTAAGCCCACAACCAATAAAGCTTATAATAATAATAAAATAAAATTAAATAAAAAAATATTAAGTATGCACATGTGTATAAATATTTATGTACATATGCAAATAGGTACATATGTATGCATTTCATTTGAATATGATTTTTCCCAAAGTCATTGTACTATAAGACTTATTCGTTTGTAGAACCAAATAACAAAATTAATAAAAAGTACTAAGCAAATACTCGTATTGCTGATTTAATTAATTCTTTTGTGGATTTTCTCTGCCTTTGAAATTGTTTTGTCCCACATTTTTCGAAGAATTGAAAAGCAAATACACACGCACAAAATATGTAACTGCGTCAGCAACTACAATAAGAAGAAAAAACTGGTGGTAAAACCCGCATTAAAACCTCTCCGTACAATCGCAAACAGCGTTGCAACTAAAAAAAGACGCTGCCACAAATAGTTTTTGTTGATTTATCGTAAAGACCGTCTAATTGGCTTTTTAAGATATTAAGATATTTTCCCGGAAAACCACTCAATGGTGTGTACATTTCATAAAACATCCCTAACTACCTTAAAATCTTGTTTAAAGGTACACATTTTTTAGAACCTGTCCTAAGCTTTTCTTTTCAAAACGTGCCGTATTATTAATACACTCGTAAAATAAAAAAAATTTTACTATCCAAAACTGTCCACGCTCTTATAACCTATTCGTGCTTTTCGGTCACTTTTTAAAAACCTTAGTATGTGATGCATGTTTTTTAATTCGTTTTCACGGTTCTTATTATTTACAAAAATATTTTTCAATACTGAAGATCAGTAACTGAATAATTCTTGTTATATTTACATACATAATCACGCAGCCAACATCTTTTATTTCCAAAATTATGTTTTTAGAAAATTATGGATCTGATGAAGACGAAGTTAATACTAATCCAGTCAAGATGCAGATGCACTGGCAAAGAGGGCTGTTACTTTACCAGTTCAGAATCTGAAGAGGATCATATACTCTGGTTTGAGGGTTTGGCGAGAGAGAGAGAGAGAGAGAGAGAGAGTTTGGCGCAATACGAGAACTTGTAAAACTTCTAGGATCATTTGGAGGTCTTATGACTAAATCGTCTAAGTTCTATTTATCACTGACGAGAAGTGACTGTAGACTTCCTGTAAGGGTATAAGCTAGACACTGTTGGACAGCTTCGTATGCTGTCAAAATGGGTTAGATGCCCGATAGTACCTGTAGAAGATGTAGGGAAGAAGGGGTGAATCAGACAATGGAACATCTACTACGCCATTGTTCAGCTCTGTACCACATAATATATAGAACTTGTATCAAGAATAGGACTGTGTAGACTGGTAAGATTTCCTAAATCTGTGTGGTAGTCGTTCGGAACGGGCACCACGAACTGGAATGCCATACTTATCACCAGCTGGTATTTTTTTTTTTTTTTGGGATAACCGAGCAATGAGTGTTTCAAACTTCTTCATTTTATTGCAGTAAATGAGAATGTGACCTGACAATATGTGTCCTGATATGTACGCCATTTAAACCAAGAGTGGGAGAAGATAGTTCTCCGAAATGGTATTACTGTACTAGTCCCTTCAATTCAATGATTATGGTTTGTTTGTAAAATTATATTGTGAAAAAATTCCGAAATGAATCCGCTATATTTGAATTTCCAGACACCAAGTACGTGACGTTGCTAATCAGCTGAAATAATCATAGCGGATGATCAAGCAAATAGCAAGTAGTTTGTGTATGGTCCACGCAACCTATTACAAATATTTGCACCTGTGTGACACACATCCAATTGGTATGTGAAATTAGCAACATAAGGAAAGAAAATCTTTATCTCAATTTACAGTGACTTTGGTTGCACTGTGAGATCACTTGTATGTCGCAGCATCTGGTGTTCTTCTATGAAGGCCAGTGCAGGAACTGCTTCGACATAGAGATGGAGTCGGTTCAATACTTCGTATGCGACTACCCTGCCCTGCAGAAGCAGAGACTCAGATGTCTGGGAAATCGCTTCTTATGGGACCTAAGCTGTCTCAGGGAAGTGTCAGTGAGGGATTTTTTAGGCTTTGTTAGGAATGTGAACAGGAGCTTTCAGGAGCTCGAAATCCGAAATTCCGTAGGGAATATACATGCAACACTCGAAGGGGCTATATGTAGCGAATTTCTCTTAGAAACTTTGTCGAACTAATTCCGAGCACATACATACACGCCAATTTTTCTTGCTCAATTTATAATTCATCTGTGAGGAAAATAGAGAAATTATGTACATACTTATATCTTTCTCTACCTTTATACATATAATTAAATAAAAAAAATTATTATAAAACGCCAACACTGGTCATGAAAACATTTTCGTTTCTTAACAAACACATGATATTAATGGCCAAAAAACTCAATGTGTTCGAATTCGTGTATATGCAACATATTCATTCATACACACACACACACACACACACACACACACACACACACATATATATATATACATATATATATATATATACATATACATATATATGTATATGTGTGTGTGAGATTGTATAAAAAAGATTTACATAATTCCGGCTTTATACGTTTAATTAAGTATGACGTAAAAAAGGTATTTAAATAAAGTTGTGCAATATTTTCAATATGTTTTAAACATACGAATATATTCGTTTATACTTGCCTACATGTGTGTATGTAAGTATGTATACTAAATGCATATCTCTTGAATGATTTTGAACTTGATGAACTTTTGACGGTTGATGCAGTGCAGTGATGGATGGATGGATGCATGGATGATGCCTACAAATATTTTGATGATCAACTTAACAACAAACATTTTTGTATTATTTTTTATTATCTTGTCTTGAGATTTAATAAGAGTTTTCGTTTTACTAAAATACTTTTGTAAGAAATTGCAGATGTTGTCGGCATACTGGCACTGAAAGTAGCTCGTAATTAAACAATTAATTATATAAAGTACTTTTAACTGCTTATTTCCTTTTTAATAATATATGTAAGTATATAATTTCACAGTTCCCAACTGAATTACGAAAAATTTAATAATAAATTTAAATTGTAATTGATATGGTTAGACTTTTGTATGTGTATCTGTAAATTTTAATTGCTTTTAACTTATTTCTTTTAATACGATTTCTTTTATAGACTCAATCCTATTTTATATTAAGTAACATCATAAGAACCATAACCAAGACAAGATCAAAATGGTCTAAATTTTTCTTAAAGTGTTAACATTTTTTCATAAACATTTTTTTGTTTCCTACAATTATGTAAGTTTTTTTTTATATTTTCATTAAGAATATGTCCCCTACTGTCATATAAAACATTTCAATAAATAGGATGACATAGTCGTCATCATGTTACAATAGTAAATTTTAATAAATTGAATTCAATTGGAGATTAAGTTTTATATACTACACACAAAAAAGGCAAGAAATACACCCAACTCCGTTTTACACGAATTTAATATACGATACATAAAATTTTCAAATTTCAATTTGTTTACACGAATTCTCATGTTCTTTTAATTTCTTTCTTCGTCTGTGATTAATCTTGAACAGAACATTTCATTCATTAATATAATTAAATAGTTGTGGTTTCTGTTAAAGTATCCAGGTCGCACAATGTAATAAGTAATTACAACATTAAAGTTGGAATAGTTGATGTACGAATTAGAATTATTATTTGATTTGATGGTGAAATTTTTAGCGGATGTTATACCTATGTGATGATGATTGTTACGAAAAAGTTAATATTGTAGGAATCTTGGCTTATAAATAATTGGACATAATTTAACCTTATGGCAGTTGGCAATCCTCGTATCAAATTTTGCCATTCGGTAGTATATCAAAGAGATTACCTAAGATTTTTCCTTAAGTTTGATTAAAAAAAATTTAGAAATCGAATACATAATTCGCTTAAGTAATACTATTTTACACCGTTTTTTTTTTTTTTTTTTTGGTACCCTTATTACTGAAGTCGCTAAACAACGAAAAAATATTTCGTGGAGACAATCAAAAATCATTAGAAGAGGAGAGGACACAATCTTAGACTGTCTAAATAGAGACAAAGGTTCGATAGGTATTTAAAAAAATAATAATGTTACTTTGCATTTCTAATTTTCGGGTAGTGCTCGGGTTTCCGGTAATGAAAAGAAAATATTTCTCAATTTCCGGGAATGAAAATATATTGGGAATTTCGAGACTTGCGTTTCCACTCATGTTCAGAGAATTTTATTTTGAATATTTAAAACTAATTGTGGAAACTGTGCCTTAAAATAATCATTTGAAAATACATCAAAAAGAATTCCATCGATTTGGTAAGTTAAGCATCAATATGACAATAGAACAAACTCTTTCTTTATTTTGGTACTACCAACGAAATATATTTATGTATGTATATACCACCTGCACATAAATATACATATGTACATATGCATGCAGACTATTTTAACAACAAAAAATAAATTTGTCAGAATATCGGCAATAAATTTTATAAATAATTAAAATTATTTTTGATTTTGAAGACAATTTTGCTGTATTTTGGAAAAGTTATCAATTTACAAAAATGGTGTAGGTATAATCAACTTGACACGTTTTCACTTGAAATTATATAAATTATAAAATTCGTTTTCGTTTTATTTTATTGCTAAATTAACTACATACATACATACATATGTACCTACATCACGAATAAAATGTCTAGATACCTTGAAAAAACAAGAAATACAAAAAAATAAAAGGAAAGAAAGAGAATTCTTACTTTTTTATGTTATTCTTCTCTGACTAAGACTGTGTTCAGACACATCATGTCTTATTGACATGATTCTTCCATTTTCTTCTTTGAACTTTCTTTGGCGTTCACACAAGTCATGTCTTGTTGACGAGTTGTTTTTGTGTATGTGTACATAAAAAACGTTGTTTGAGCATTTTTTACATTACGAATGAGAAAGCAAAACGTACTGACAGAGTACGTAAACATGCGTACTCGTTTCTTTTCCCCTCGTCGATCTCGCCTATAAAATAGCAATCATGTCAATAAGACATGATGTGTCTGAACACAGTCTAACTAACTGGCTGTTGACTAAATGGGTGACAGAGTGCCTGCATTTTATAAAACACTGAGAAAGAAGACAAGCACATGGAGGATTACTGACCTTGGAACTTTTTTCGTTTACTTTCTTACTTTTTTCCTCTTAATTTTTTAAGATTTTTTTCTTTTGCTGATATATTTGTGGTGCTGTTGTTGATCGCAAAGATAAACAAATATTTAGGAAATAACACACGCATGCATACATACTTACATACATATGTATGTATGCCTACTATGTATAGATATGCATATGTATACACATACATAGATATGTTTTTCAAACAAAATTTTAATTGTAAAAATTCCGATACTACATAAATTATTTACTTGAACAATGTGAGTGGAAATTGATTAATTCCCTTCTTCAGAGGAAATAATTTGAATTGATTGTTTGAAGATTTTCAGTTTTAATCACTTGCTAAACAAGACACAACACAATTTACATATGGATATGAATGTGCACAGATTTAAATGAATTTTTATATTTTATATGTATGAACAAATGTTGTACATATGTACATATGTACATATCTTCAAAGTTCAAAAATATGCTATTTGGATAGAGTGAACTAATTTTTGCAGAGCGATTTCACTATACCCAGGTTGTTCACTAAATCAAGGTTGCATTTTTTTATTTAAAAACCTAAGTTATTTATTTTAATGCATTTATAGGTTTTAAATTTTATTTATTTCCATGTAATACTAAAGTTTAAATTCATGACTGGAAAAAATTAGTAATAGTGGTTTGCTTCTTTGGTTTGTTTACCGATATTTGCACTGGTTGATCGCGAAGGCTTATATATTCGCGAAATTTGTAGTATTAGCCTACGCCCATTCGATACCCTTATCAAAAACCTTAATGGCTTCAGCAGCTGATAACGGTTGTGTTTGCTGGTGTTTCGCTTTGTCTTCATCATCGGATATTTCAAATGTGCCGACGACGTCTTGCACAGAATTTGGCTCTCTGTTCTCTATTTCGAATCCATTTTTATGTAACAATTATAGCACCAATTATTCAGAAATTAACTTTCAGACACGACCTTAATGGAACATGCGCGCAGACTTAAATAAATTAACACTTCATAGAATGCGTATTCGTGAGAGTAACTTGCCAACTTACTCTAAAAGAATCGTTACTTTACCGTTATTTTATATTTTCTTTAATTCTTATACTCTTTTTCATTGTTTTTCTCCTTCGCCAAACCTAAAAACTCACTATAAAGTATGTTCACCATATAGAGGTTCATGAGTGTTCACTCTACAGAGTAGTCAATGTAAACATTCTGGTGTTCACTCTAACGAGGTATTCATAGCATCGGGGGTTCACTCTACCCAGACAGCACTGTATATAGTTTCAGGTTTTCACTCCAATTTAATTTTTAACTAATTTTTCGGACTACATATGTAGGTGTTGATCGAAGCAACCCAACCTCCTAGATTTAAGAAATTTATAACATCAGATTTGATTTTCAATATTAACTTCCAACTTTTTTATTTATAATATTGATTCACAAATAAAGTGACATTAAAATTCTTACAATTCGCAAAATATTTAAAGTTTTGTAATAATTTGAATAATATTGAATGTATGTCTACTTTATTTTTTCGTTTACTATGGGGGTTTTCACACAAGAACAATTGTGCTGGCATAAAATCACAGTTTGTAGGCATTTTCGGGGAAGAGAGTGGTTTTTGGTTGGCACAATTTTTTCAACCAGCTTCAACCCCGCACAACCAGAACAAAACTAACACATACACACTTATGAAAACACAGGTTATGCGTTTTTTTTTTTTGCAGAGCGATTTTTAGTGTTTAGTTGTCCTTCGACGCGTGAAGATGAGTTCAAAAGTAGAAAGTATTCAATATTGCATATGAACTACAACAAATACATAATCATAGTAGGCTTGTATAGAAATATTCTAAGCCTACTATGATTATGTATTTGTTGTAATTCATATGCAATATAGAAATTCTTATATTGTATTTGATTTATGTGGCATAAACATCCGAGGTTGAATGTTTTCAAACTGCTTAAACTTCACTGACGATTTGGTTTTAGTAAGCAATGAAATGTCGGCATATGAAGAGCTAAAGCCACAAGAAACTTTTGATTTTTCTATGCATTTTGCAAAAGCTCTAATTGTTTCTAACGATTAGTTGGGGAGAATATCCCAAATAATGAATTTCCATATTAAGTATTTATTTATTTATTTATTTTTATTATATTTCTAAATAAATCATATGAAGTAAATGATATTAATTATGTACATGATTGAGATTTTATTATGATTGAATTCAATTTTCTTATAATATTTTATGAAGGGGAATTAAGTTTAAAGTTAATTTGAGTTGATTTTTATATGTATGTATTTTACAGGGAAAAAATTAAAAACGAACATTTTGTCAATATGAATAAAATATTAATTGAAATCTTCTGAAAATGTGGCATAAGTTAATTTGCCTTCTGATTAACCCTTAACGTGCTTAACCCATAAAGTTAAAGTTTAAAATTTGCCCTCATTGTTGAAATATTTCTTGAATTCCTCTCTTATATTTTCACAGTTTCTGTTGTGGTTACTTGTCGATGCCGTATTTGGGGATTCGATGTCAGTGTCGGGCTCAATTAAATCTGCGTTGTTCATATATGTTTGGCTATAGTCCAATAAAAAATTGTGAAGTACACAACATGCCTTTACAATAATAGTTGTGTTGACTTCGGCATGTTGAATTTTTGTTTGGAGTACTCGAAACCGATTTGCCAATATACCAAAAGCTCTTTCAATATTTTGTCTGGCACGGCTTAATCTGGAATTATAGACAATTTCGTCTCTTGCCAAACTTTGCTTGTTATAGGGCGTTAAAATACGTTTTCCATTTGGAAACGCATTATCTGCCACTATAACATAAGGCAGTGTTCTGTTGTTGCCAATTACTTTAGGCCGTGGGAAATTGTCATCGTTGTCCAGTACACGCATTAAATCTGAACGATCTAACACTCCGCCGTCGGAGATTCGGCCATTACACCCCACATCAATAAACAAAAACTTACAATTTGCGTCTGCCAAAGCCAACAAAACAATACTCGTAAATCCTTTATAATTGTAAAATAAATTGGCCGACTTCTTTTTTGGCTGGAATGCAATATGCTTTCCGTCAAGGGCACCTAGGCATAAGGGGAATTGCCACCTCGTTTCGAATTCGTTCGCAACTTGCAACCATTTCTCTTTCGAGTCAGGAAACTGAAATTAAAAAAAAATATTAGTATTTTGTATGACTATATAAATTCATATCCATGTACATACCTTTAAATATTCGCTTTTCATGTTTGTGTAAATTGCACTACATACTTCTATAATAGCTGAACTTAAATACGCTATAGACAATTTACTATTTTGAGCAATTTCATTAAAACTTTCCCCTGTCGCTAAGAATCGTAAAGTGGCAGCCAATTTTTCTTCAACTGGAATACATTTTCGCATATGTGTATCAGTACGCCGAATATCTGATTTCACGTAGCTCAGTATTAAGGAAAAACACCTCTGGTCCATCCTCAAGAAAGAGGTATATGCTTCTTCATCGCAAAACAAGTTGTATTCTTTGAGGAGGAACTGGATGTTTCCACCAGAATCACGGGTCTCTCTCCATGGCTTCACCCAGCAAGATCTGGGTTTCTTCGCTTTCTCAGCTTCTAAGAGTAATGATGCAGCTTGCAAGTTACAGGCACTAGAAATTCCTCCTAAAATTATTGCCAATTCATCATCACTTATTTCAGCCATATTTCCGCAAGTATGTTCTGCACCTTATGTATGTGTTTAACGAACGAAAGATAAACGTCAAATAAACAAAGAAAATACTAACACACACAAAGCTTTGTATACGTACACAATTTTATGCCAGCATAATTAGTCTAGTGTGAATACGTAAGAACAAAAGTTGTGCGGATTAAAAATTGTTCTTGTGTGAAAAGGCTCTATCAAAACAAGCTTCTTAATTGAGGTTATTCTTCCTATTTGAGCTCAAAATGTGATTTTTGTTTTTCCTAAGTTTTATATGTATGTATGTCTATAACTTTGCCGCTTGGAAAGTTCGCAATGTTGACCAATAATTTTATTATCATTATTATTTTGACACAAAGATGTTATTGCAAATTAAAGTGTTAAACCAACATTTATAATATACATAATTTTGTTTTGGGGGTGCCGTCAATAGCAGATATAGTGGATAAATTAAAATTTATTTGTGTGGATTAAGTTCGATTACTGAATTTATCAATTGAGATTAAAAAAAATTGTTTAAATTATTTATGTATATTAAGGAAAAATTATGTAGAAGCCAATTTCACACCAACAGAACGGAACAATACTTTTTTTTGATGTTCGCCAGCGTTTCGTGTTTGTTTTTATTTCTTCATACTTAAATATTTGATGTTCCTAAATACTCGAAGTCATTTAATAAGTAGTAAAGAAACAAATAGATGAACGCTGATGATGCTGGTGTGGCATCCATCGAAAACAGTATTGTTCTGTTCTGCTACTCCTTCTCTGTTAATAATTTTTTTTTAATTATTTATCTCAATTAAAAAATTCAGTAATCGAACTTGAACCAGACAAACAAGTTTCAATTTCAGTTTTTCACATTAAGTTTTTTCTTAAAGCGATTTTGTGCAAATGCCTTATCAAAATTTTTTAAAAATCATAATACATAAACAGTATTTATGTAAGTGCGTACCAATCTAAAATACGAAGACCTTCCATGAGCAAGAAGAAACAGAAACAATTCAGAAAAAGTTGCTGATTGACTTTATAAATATTCCTTTGTTGCTCGATACACCCACCGCTTCTAAAGGAATTTAATAGTTTTTGCCAAGTTTATTTATTCTAAGTATCCAATTAGTTCATTTGTATTTGCTTAATCTACACACAGTAGCAGGAAAAACATAACTATGAAATTAATGTTCTTACGAATTCGCTAAAAAATTAAAAGTGGCATTATGTTTATTTTTTAAAGTGGCGTACTAGGTTTACCAAAACCATACAGGAACTACAAGTAACTATATAAGTATATACATATGTATACATATTACATAGTACATATATATGTATACCAGAGACCTGCAACCGGTGATTAAAAAAAAATCAGATTAATCAAACACTCGAAAAACATGTCATTTTCGCTCAAACGTTCAAATATGCCTTTATCAACATTGTGTCTATTCTATTTTATGCTAAGCAAAATAAGGGTTGTTTGCGAACATGTAAATTTAATCTGTTGCCGCATGCCAGCTATTCAGTTTGAGTGTTTAAAAACTGTGTGTGCATGAATTTTTGGACAACTCTTCAAAGCACACATTTTTATTTAATCACATTCATGATCGAAATCAAAAACTTAGAGGCATTAATGCAAAAAGCATTAATGTGAAAAAGGCAAAAAATCAACAATTGTAAATTTATGCACAAGGTGCTGTGTGTTTATAGAATGGTTAGGCAACACGGTTGCCAGACTTAACAGTTTAATAGCATTTTTACGACGATACGCTGAAACAGATAATTAATCAAGAAATATATTTTTAAAATTATCCCGATTTTTACAATTATCATTTTGTAATTATATAGACATGTGTGTATATGTGTATACATGAAGGAGGTTATATTATAAGCAATGCGTTTTGTATTCTTATTTTTTGTTAAATACAGTAAAGTATTTTAAGCACTTATATATTAAACACTCTCACTGTCGCTCACAAAAATATAAATTAGCCTAAATCTACCACAGCTACAACGGTGGTCGTGTAGCCATGTAGCCGTGTTGTCGTGAAAATAATCATTTTCATATAAACGTGTAAAAATTTTGCGCTGTTGAATAAAATAATGTTGAAACGGGTGTATTTTATTGTACAAAGATTTTTTTCTCACACTGAAACAAATAGATTTGTTGAATTTGCTTCGGTGCCGCCAAAAATTAAAAAAAGCACCGAAATTTAAAAAAAAGCGCACCGCGCTCAGAAAAATACACTTAAAGACCCTTCTTTTTAAGTAATCTATGTACCAAACCAATAAAGCGGTATTATTCTTGGGAGTTAAAAACGACTTTAATTTCAGTAAAATTCAATAAAACAAACAAATTTGGCAAGGTTGAAGTATTTCTTATAAAAATAACAAGTTTTTTTGAATGAGTAAAAAATAATCCGATCTTTAAACGATTTTAAACCGAAAATTGCGATTTTTAAAGTTTATTGTAAAACCGACGTTTTTTGGTAACTTCGTATGGCATCCTTATTTCTCAA